>JALPBZ010000012.1:0-183202 GCA_026538355.1 Cryptococcus sp. GC_Crypt_5
CAACTGAGGACAGACCCCACAAGTACTTTACTTTACCAAATGGACTTGAGGTCATCGTCGTCAGTGATCCCAAAGCCGACAAGGCTGCGGCAAGCATGGACGTTGGCGTGGGGCATTTGAGCGATCCTGATGATTTGCCGGGTTGTGCGCATTTCTGGTGAGTTGGCAGATTTCCTTCGACTTTCGAGTATATTAGAAGCTTGCGTGCAGCGAACATATCAGTCGGCGGGACGCTGATCGTTGTTCTCGTACTTCCGACGACAGCGAGCATCTCCTCTTCATGGGAACCAAGACTGTAAGTACAATATACCGACCTTTAAGTAGTGACCGACGCTGACCTGCCATCACTCGCAGTTCCCCTCAGAAAACGCCTATCAACAATTTCTCAGCTCCAACAATGGCCATTCCAACGCATACACTGCCATGACATCAACAAACTACTTCTTCGATGTCAGCCCCGACGCTTTGGAACACGCTTTAGACCGATTTGCTGGATTCTTCACTGAACCTTTGTTCAACGAGGTGAGCGCAGTCCGCGTTCTTTCCCGTTTCAAGCTGACAGGCGGGTAGGACTGCACTGAGCGGGAGATCAAGGCTGTTGATTCGGAAAACAAGAAGAACTTGCAGAATGATACTTGGGTTAGTGCCCGCTCTACTGCATCAGTGCCAAGCTAAATATCAACAAACATGTAGCGCTTCTTCCAATTAGAGAAACATCTTTCTAGGCCTAATCACCCTTACCGCAAATTCGGCACTGGAAACTACGAGACGCTCTGGTCCAAGCCCAAAGACGCTGGAAGAGATCCTCGACGACAGCTCATTGAATGGTGGGAGAAAGAGTACTGCGCAAGACGTATGAAGCTGGTAGTGGTCGGGAAAGAGGACGTGGAGACGCTGGAAGGTTGGGTCAAGGAGAGATTCGAGAGCGTCCCCGTTCGTACGGAGGGCAAGCCCGAGGTCGGCACAGACGGTGTCAGGGTCGTCTTCGAAGAGCACCCATACGGACCCGAGCAAGTTGGAGTGAGTGCTATCGATCGTACCAATGCGATGACCTAAAGGCTGATCGTCTTCGCTGTAGGCTTTCACCTTTACCAAGCCTGTCCGCGACATGCGTGGCATGGAGATCTTATTCCCATTCCCTGACATGGACCACCTTTACAAGACTAGGGTTTGTGGAATGCTTGTCATTAGAACGACGGTATCTGACCCCTCTGTGTCACAGCCTACACACTTCCTTGCTCACTTCCTCGGCCACGAAGGTCGCGGCTCGATCTTGTCTTACCTCAAGAAACGTGGATGGGTAAACTCGCTTCGTGCCGGTAACTACCATGATGCTGCCGGTTTCTCCCTGTTCAAGGTGTCTGTGGAATTGACCCCCGAGGGTCTTGGTGAGCTGACTTTGACCATCCCATGTTCATGAAGCTGACAGCGTGTTCAGAGCACTACCGTGATGTCTCACAGGTCATCTTCAAATACATCTCCCTTCTCCGCTCGCAACCGCCATCACGCACAGCATTCGACGAAATCAAAGCCATTTCCGACATCTCTTTCCGATTTGCCGAACGAGGCAGAGTCTCAAGCTACTGCGCCAACCTCTCATCATGGATGCAATCCCCCGTTCCCCGTGACAAGATTATCAGCTCGAAGTGGCTTGTCGAGGAGTACAATCCCGATGAATTGACTGCCGCCTTGGAGTTGCTCGATCCCAGGAATGCCACTATTGGTGTGACGTGCCAGACCATGCCCAAGGATGTCGAGGGCGAATTTGATCTGAAAGAGCCGATCTACGGGACCGAGTACAAGCGAGTCTCATTTGACAAGCAGTTCTTGGAAGTGGTAAGTCTTGCTAGTGTACTTCAGTTACCAGATTTCTTCAACTCACATACACTACTAGGCAACCTCCGGAGCCCACATCGATGGCCTCGAACTGCCGGGTGCGAACCTGTTCATCCCCGAGAAGCTGGACGTGAAGAAGTTCGAGGTCGAAGAGGTAAGTCGCAGAGAAAGTAACCCACGTAACCAAGCTGACCGATACATTGCAGCCCGTGAAGCGACCAGTCGTGCTTCGTGATACTCCGCTGTCTCGACTGTGGTACAAGAAGGATGACCGTTTCTGGCTGCCGAAAGCCAACCTCGAGATCATGCTGCATACGTATGTCGTCCTCTCCATACATGCCCTGTAAATATACGCTGAACCTCTAAGACAGACCCATACTGCAAGTCACGCCGCGCAACTCTGTCTTGTCCCGTCTCTTCTCGGAATTGTTCACAGACGCCATCACGGAAGACGTATACGATGCGAGTCTCGCCGATCTCAGCTTCTCGCTCGAGAACGATACGCACTGGATCAGCGTTTCTGCCGGCGGATTCAGCGATAAACTCGCAGTTCTCACCGAGACGATGTTGAACAAGTTGATGAAATTCGAGATTGACGAGGCGAGGTTCAAGGAGATTGCCGAGGGTGTGAGTATAATCATCGGCTCGTATTGCGCTTTCACTGATCCGTCATTGGTTTAGCTTCGCCTCGATTGGAAGAACTTTGCACTGCACGACCCGTATGGCATCGCGTTGTTTTGGCGAGGATACACCATCAGGGAGACTGCTTGGTCGCCCGAGGAGAAACTCAAGGAGCTTGAGTGTGAGTGAAGCGACCAGACATCCTGGTCTACGACTAATATGTGTCTCGTAGATATCACATCAGCGGATGTGCAAGCGTTTGCGCGCGAGGTGCTGAGTCGATCGCAAATCGAGACTTTACTTCATGGCAATATCTCGCAGGAGGGCGCAAAGGAGATTCAGGATATGCTTGAAAGGGTCCTGCATCCTCGACCTTTGACTCCTGCCGAGCTGATGGGACCGCGGGGTCTCTCGTTACCTCCTGGTAAGCTGCCAAAGTGATCGCGACTCGCTCTCAGCTGACATCCCCGAGTAGCCTCTGAGCATATCTGGGCACTGGACGTGCCGAACAAGTCCGAGGTCAACGGCGCTGTCACGTACTACCTAGAAGTCGGCGACCCTACCGACGTCACGCTCAGAAATACACTGTCGCTGCTATCTCAAGTCGCCTCTGAGCCTGCATTTGACACATTGCGGACAAAGCAGCAATTGGGCTACATCGTTTTCAGCCACGCGCTCCAGAACGCCGGGAGGATGGGATACGAGATTATCGTCCAATCGGAGCGGGATCCAATTCATGTCGAGTCCCGTATCGAGGCGTTCTTGGACTCGCTGAGGGAGATTGTTTCGGAGATGAAGGATGAGGAGTTTGAGAAACACAAAACTAGTTTGATCGCCAAGTACGAGGAGAAGCCGAAGAACCTCGGCGAAGAGACGCGGACCTTTTACAAGCGCATCGCGGACAGGTTCTACGAGTTTGGCAAGCGTGAGTGGCGTCGACATATCAACGGCCGTGGCTGAGAGCTGATGCGTGCTACTGTGATATTGTAGGCGAGAGCGATGTGGCGGCATTACGGAAGATCAGCAAATCGGATATACTCGCATTGATCAATGAGAAGATACATACGTCCTCCCCGACCCGAGCCAAATTATCAGTACACCTGCAAAGCCAATACAAGGGGATCAAATTCGACGCTGCGGCCGCGCAACCCCTCATCGAGTCATTCGTCAAAGCAGGAATAGCCATTGACCAAGCGGCGATAAGCAAGCTGCTCTCTTCCAACCCCGATCTCGAAACGGTCAAGGCTTTCGCGAATACTGCTATCGATGGCGCGGCGGATGTCTCGGACGAAACGAAAGCCCAGTTGAAGAAGAGCGTCGAGTCGCTCGATGGAGCAGCGAAAGAGCCCACAGCTCAAGCAGAAGTTGAGGGACAACAGGTGGAGCAAGCGGAACCATCCAAAGTCCGCGATAGCAATGTCTGGATCACGGACATCAATGCGTTCAAAGCGGGCTTGGTGCCCTCCAAAGCCCCCGTCCCGCTTGAACCATTCACCGTCCCTGCCAAACTGTAGAGTAGAGATAGTAGATAGGAAGAAGTATGTGTATGCAGTAACCACCAATCAATCGACACTCGATATAATCACAGCCCGTGCACCTCGGTCGCTCAAGATGTGGATGGTTTCATGGCTGATAATGTATAAAATCTCGTTTATCCGCTCAAACATACCAACACCTCTAATATTGAGCGATATCGATATCGATTTGACGTTCCATGAGCAGCTCAGCGTCGTGCTGCCGATATAAGCTGTCCCGGCCGCGTTCCTACTGCTTATCTGCGCATGGCCCTCGACCGCTGCATCATCCTTAATGAATCACCCTCCCTCCTTGCCTCCTTGCCGAACTGCTCTCTAAACCCACCCACGCTCACACCCACGCTCACACCCACAGCCGCGCTCACGCCCAGCCCAGGCTCATTGTTCCCCACCTCGCCGTGTCTCCGTAGCTCTACGCCACGCCATCCGCCTTTGTTCCACCAGCACGGCTGAGCCAGCGGCAGAAGCTGAAAGAGCATAAGGGTATTGCGATTCTGTCCTGATCACCTATTGCACGTTCGTTGAGTCAGCTCAAGATCGTCATGAAAGTCGTCGAAGTGATGAAGGATATGACATAAAGATGAGGATTTAGGTAGACATGGGAATAGGGGCGTATGACAGATAGAAAAGAGAGACGACGTACCGATCCGATAGACATGAAGAAACCGAATGTCGCCGCTGACGAGAGCATGTACTGCGAGAGGGTAGCGACCAGCCCTCTAGGTCCTGGTCCAGCACTAAATATCACCGAATCATATATCAATATATCACCATGCCTCTTGGACTCTTGACGAAAGACGGAAGATGAGACTCGAGACGCCACTCACCGCATGACGGAGAACGAGCCGAAGATGAATCCGATGGTCAAGCCGACGCAACCTAATTGTCCCAACGTCAGCTTCCGCAAGTGATTTCAAGAATCCTGTCCGCGCTTGCACCGGGGTTTCACCGCTTGAAGAGACCACTCACTGCCCATGACCAAACCCATCTTCATCTTGTCGAATGTCGACCCGCCCTGAACGGTCTGTGGAGGCGGAGGCATGTTGATGTCTGGTCTAATCACTGGGCTGTTCTGGTTCTGTTACTGCTTTGCGAATGTGAATGCCGTGCTGTGCCGCGCCGCTGTTGGTACTCTGTGTTAATGATCGCTGCGTTTCAGTCTTTGGTCTATCCAACAGAAGAACTACGGAGACGATGAAGAGGTCACGAGCGAAGCAGCACGAGTAGCCGACTTTTTCCAGTCGGCACACTCGTGAGAAAGTGGAGGTAACCCCGGTCAGTTACGTAACCTGGGATTGTTGTGGACTAGCGGTGGACAGCGAGCATCACATTAGCACTTTCTCTGTAGTGCAACTCGCTTTCAGACCAAATCTATCGCAACCAGCAGAGCGACAGCGAGCGGCTCGACGGCGAGACCTTTGAGGCTGAGACAGATCACCCATACCGTCAAGATGACCAAAGCTGCGCCCCAGACCTCGAGATGAACCGCCTCACCAACGCTTTCAGCTCGTACGTCTTTGCGTCTTCGACGTCTTTGTCCCATTCCAAGTGGAAGCATAGAGTACACTAACACTTTTGTGGACACTGCGTCACAGCGCGATCCCGGGGTCGGCCTCGGGATCTGACGGCTCATCCATATATCTCTCGCGAGATTCACCGCGGGTCTCTTCGCCTCTTGAGCCATCTCTGTCCAGCTCGTCAGCGATAGTGCTACGCGGGACAGCCTCGGAGCGCGGTGAGCCCAGGGACCGGGACCGGGACCGAGACCGCGATCGATCTCGCTCCCTCGATAGACGCTACACAACTCCGAACCCTATATACGATGATCCACGCACAATCTTCCATCCTTCTTCCACTTCGTACTCTACGAGCAGCGGGATCTCCAACTCCGGCTTCGCGTTTTTGGGCGGATCACTGAATCGTCCTTCCCGCCCAGGTCTATTGAGACATCTCACAGACGATGGAATGACGACCCGCGGTGCTTCTACGCCTAGAGCGAGAAGCACTAGTAACTCCCGCGAGAAGGACAAGGCAGTCAGGGTTAATCTCATGTCGGCACCGAACGGGAGTCAGAGAAGAGGTTGGGGTATGACAGCCGCCGGCACCACGAGGTTAACAGCCATGGCTCCTGGCCCAGATGGGAAATACGCTATAGGCGGAGGCCAATGTGAGTCTGACTCTCTGCTATTCACACGTCTTCCCCGACGCTGACTTATATGGTGTCGTAGACCTGAAAGTGTTCCAGGTCATCAACCCCACCAGCGGTAGCACCACCCCTATTCTGGCGCCGGAAGAGCGGAAACCGCCGTTAGCCAGAGGCGCAGGAGGTGTGTCAGTTGTCGAAGTCGTCAACCTCTGGAAAGGCTCTTGGCCAGTTGGCAAAGGCGTCAACGACCTGTCGTGGGGTATGGGCGGTGAGTCGACTTTCATGTAGATCTTGCAGAGTAACGGCGCTGATAATTCCGGACAGCCTTCGACACTAAGATTGCGAGTGCTACGCCCGGTGGACACATGCTCCTGTTCGATGTGGAGAAGGGCAAACTGGAGAAGGAAGTGCCGAGCGGAACCAGGCCGATGAACTGCGTTAGGTTCTGTCCCGTTCCTGCATACGGCCATATGACCGTTTCAGGCGGGACAGATGGCGCCGTGAAAGTGCTAGTAAGTCCCGAAGTAATCCGTCTTCACCATGTCTTCTCAGCTAATCACGTCATTCTGACCATAGGACATGCGCGAACACTCCGCCTCTATGCGCAAACCGCTCAAGCATTCCTCACCCGTCACGTCCCTCTGCTTTCACCCTGACAACGCTTACAACTTCGTCGTGGGTATAGACGATGGTTCCATATGGCGATATGATCTCCGGGTGCCCGGGAAGGCAGCTGGGAAAGCGTTCGGCGCGCATGGAAGCAAAGCTGTCATGGATCTAAAGTGGAAAGAAGCTGGCGATGATCGCGAGAACGGGAATCGAAGTGGCGGGTGGTTAGCTAGTGCAGGCGCGGACAAGGTGGTTCAAGTGAGTTTGAGAAGTCGTCTTCTGCTGCAATATTCCGTTCGCCTTCGCTGACGATGGTCATCGACGATAGATATGGGATATGAGCCAATCATGGGACAAGCCGCCCCTTCCCGTTCACACGTTACATACTGCCCACCCTATTCGACGAGTCGCTTGGCGGCCAAACCACCCGGCTGAACTACTAGTAGTGCCTCTGCCCCAGTCTTTGCAGCTGGCAGGAACGATCGACCCGACGTCGTCTCCGAAGCCTGATACGGCGTCTTCACCCTCTCCACAAACACAACTAGACGAGGATGCGCATCTCGAGATATGGCATGCTAGGAGACACTATGTCGCCAAGTACGCCATATCGACTTCTGATGGTGGAGCAGTAGACGTAGCATGGTCGGAAGGCGATGATTCGCTTGTCGCCTGTTTCCAAAATGGCGGTTTTGCGCAGATCAACGTGAAAGGGAAACAGGGAGTCGGGGGCATGCCACTGCCGCTGGACTCGATTCCGAGACAATTGGTCAGTTGGAGTGCAAGGGGAGATTTGGTATATGCTCTGGACAGGTTCAAGCCTGGCGAAGTACCGTTTGACGGGGTGTAAGTTATGCACTGGCAGCTAGCAATCGATCACGATGCTAATTATTTGCGACCATTTAGCAAGCGGGAATATGCCAATCACTGGGACAAAGTCGGTCGTCAACCAGCAAGCATAGCTGATCCCGCATACGAACCGTTGCAAACTGTTGGCTTCCTATCACTGCCTGATTCCGACGAAGCGGAATTCGTCTACTTGGCCAACTGGTACAGACTCGAAGGGGCTGCACCAGAGATCCTGTGTCAATGGAACAAGGATGTGAGTCGATTACGCCTCATCGGAGGATCCTTGCCTGTTTGAGAGGCTGAATTGCGATTTAGGTTGCCCTCTGGTGTGGAAGAGAAGACGACGCGCGTTTATGGTCATTCCTCAAGTTGCTGATAGAGGAATTCGTTCCTTCGGATGCGGCGAATAAATTCAATCCAAACGTTTTCAGCAATCCTCTGCCTTCGATGGCGAGGCTGGAATCGCCTTCGGACCTCTCACCGACAGCGAATGAAGCAGGAGCTGCCGAACAGCGCATTGGATTGACACCGAAGTTGATGTCTCCTTCCGTCCCCTTGCAACGGATTGACCGGGCAGCATCCGAGAAGGAGGAGGAGAATGAGGACGCACTTTCGGTATCGTCCGCCTCCTCTGCGACCTCTTCATCTTACAGCTACTCGGACTCTGGATCATCAAGCGAAGGATCGAGGACACCGGCTAGATCGAGATTTGTGAATTTCGCTCCGCCCGATACCGCCTCGCAACAGGGAATCGAAGGTCGACACGGGTCTGTAGCTACGATCACTCCCAGAATACATCCATCGTCTAGACAGGACAGGGAGTCACCAAGTTCAAGCTCGTCCGACGAGAGTAGCGCAGGAGCGAATGCGACCATGTCGTTATCCCAAACGCAATCTGTGACTCAGTCGCAAGTTCTGGATAAAAGAGGAAGCGCAGAAAACGGTTCGAGCGAGCGGAATAAGCCTCGTGCAGGTAGTGGTGGCGGCCAGAACAGCACGTCGAGCGCCGGGGTGCCTGCTAGCAACAGCAAGAAAAGCAGTCTGGGTAAAATGACGGCTTCTCGCATCCTCTCTGCATCTGATTACCCGGACCCGTACGGAATCAGCGGCGAGTCTTCTGGCTCGGGAACAGTGACTGGCACAGTCAGCCAAAGTCGGAGCACGCGCTCAAGTCCTGTACCCGTATTGTCCGACTCGAAGCCAATGCGAAGCTCGCCGTTACCCCTGCACAACTCGATATACGGTCGATCGCGAGGTCAAAGAGCAAGTGCAGATTCCAGTCAGAATAACGATGGGGTCGATAACAACGGCATTGCGACAAATGGAGGCGGGGCAGAGGGGGCGCAATCCCCTTTCACGGGTAGGAAGGAGATCTTCGATAGGCGTGATTGGGATGAGTACAAGGTCAGACGGGTGAAAGGTCTGTTGAGTTGGTGGGAGTCGTGTGTCAATGATGTGAGTGGTCGCGCTTGTCCCATCGTTACGTGGCTAACGAACTCGCTCAAATCCGCAGGGCGATTCCCAGCTAGCCACTGCTCTCTTCGTCGTCGGATCTTGCGTCGCGTCGTTCCCACCGCAGCAGAGCGAGCGGATCGCTCACGCCTATGTCGGTAAGCCACTTTCAGCTCTCTGCTGTCAAAGCCATATGAGATTGCTGACGCTCACATTCGTCTATCAGATATGCTAGAACGGCATCGGCTCCCACTGGCAGCAGCATACGTTCGTCGTCATGCCAACATCCCCTCGCTGGAGATCACAGCGCAAGACGAAGGAATGACGCATGTGCAGTACTGCGAGAGATGCGGGAAATCTACTGGATCCCTCGAAGATATCGGCGTGGAAGGAAAGAAGTTCTGGTACTGTCGGCGATGTCGAGCTGGTGCCAAGGCCTGTGCTGTCTGGTAAGTCGCATGACGGTCTTCCTTCTTGTACGAAGATTACTCCAACTTCGTGCTCACACGTGATATAGCCGGCGGACGGTCAAAGGCCTCTGGATGGGATGCCGGATGTGCACGCATGGTGGCCATCAAGCCTGTATGCGGCTGTATCATAGTGGGTCGACTTTGCCTGGGGATGATAGAGGTGAACTCAGTTGACCACATTCAACGCTCTGCAGGCCAAGCACCGTTCCTTTCAACTTCGCCATCGCATACGCCCAGCACGAGTCAATCCGCACAAACACAAACGCAAACGCATAATCAGGCCCACGACTACCGGCCGCCGACGCAATCTCGCGCGCAATCGCAATCGCACTCCAAGCTTGCACCGGGAGCAGGCACAGGGGCAGGAGCGGGAGGAGGCAGTTCAGGGTTTTCTTCGTTGACTTCCCTCTCTAGCGCTGATGGCGGTACGCCAGCGTACGATGGTGGCGAAGAGTACGGCGGACTCTTGTCCCATCATGCGCATACGGTGGGCTCTGTCTTGACGTCTCACGGTAAGCCGGGCTGGGCTTCTTGTCCTACTGGCTGTGGGTGTAGGTGCAGGCGGCTCCCTCTGGTTGTCGCGACTCAGTAGTGGAGAGTCAATGGCTGCGACGAGTAAAGACCATGTGTACGGACATAGATTGGGCCATGATTGGCATCGCGCTCAACGATGTAAAGCTTGTTGTACGATGTAGATGCATAATGCATATGCTTGGTAATGCTTGAATCCTGAAGTCACTCTCTGTCATACTCGATGGGGCTATGATCGATACCAATTGACCATCTCGTACGACTACTACTACTCGTACGAGTGCTAACCCGTCGCACCAGCTCCTCACCCAGACGCTTTCGCCAACTTGAGTCTCTCCTTCTTGCCCATCCTCTTTCCGGGTCTCCTGGCCTCTCCGTCCGCACCACCATTCTGACTCGGTCTATCGCCACGTTGCCCGTACCCACTATCTCTTTCTCGCTGATAAGGACCGGACCGGGAGCCAGACTGGGACTCGTCCTCGATACCCCACTTTCTCTTGCCCAGATCGTCCTTGAGCTCGCGCACCCTCTTTCCAAGACCTTTACCGACCATCCCCAGCCCGCCCCTTCTGTACGGCGCGATAGTCTTCATTCCAGCCAACTTGTTCAGCTCGTCGTCCGTCGCCAGCAGGATCTCCACCGGCGAGAGCCCGTACGAGACGGGCGCAGAGCGCGTGTACTTGAATCGCGTCGTCAGGTCGCCGATCGTGTCCTCGTGGTCCAGCGAGCGGTACGCTTCCATCGCTTCTTTCACTTTCGACGCTTTCTCAATCACGCTCAAGCCTGCCTCGCCAGCCTCGATCCCCTCCACATCTGCCTCAAGCTCGAGAGCATCGGCGTCCCGCCCTTTGCCCTTTTTGCTCTTTTTCCGCTTCTTCTTCGATGGCTCGGTATCGATGAAGTCCGCGTCCTAGAACGCGCAGTCAGCATACAGTGTGAGTACTTTGATGAGAACAAATGATATCTCACGCACCATGTTGATTGGCGCATCGTCTCCTGCGTCCGCGTCATCATACCCGTACGCCTCATCGTACTGTCCGTCTACGTCCATACCCTCCCCGTCCGCCTCGTCATACTCCATATCGCCAAGATCGTCGTTCCATATAGGTTTCCCATGCTCATCTTCCTCCTCACCCTCATCCTGGGACGCAATATCAGCACACGCACAACCTCATCGACTGCTGAATCCACACTCACCTCATTGGCTTTGCTCAACATCCCACCAACGACCTTTTCCCACTCGTCCTCATTCCATTCGCCATCCAGGACCTTCTCCAGCTGATCCCAGTCGACACCTTCGACCCCTTCACCAGCAAGATCCGCCTTCAGACTCGCCATCCGGTTCTCGATCTCTCGCCTCGCCTTCCCCTTGTGTCGACGCGTCTCTTCCTCCTTCGCAGCCTTTTCGGCTGCTTTACGTTCGGCCCTAGCGGCTCTCTTCAGTGCTCGTGCGTCATCAGGTCGCCTGACCAGTGACGGGATGTCACGAGGGTGAGTAACGATAGTGGATGCTCCGCTAAAACAAGTGTCAGCCTTGCTACCAGCGCGAGATACCATAACAATACGTACGGCTCCTCGAAACGGAAGTTGTATTCTGTCTCAAATTGCTCAGCTCTATCATCGAATTCGTCCTCATCCTCCAGCTCGCCCCAAGGATGGCTAGAGGATCCAGCTTGAGCCGTCTCAGGTACCGTTTCGCCATCGTCGACTTTGACTCGACTTGTAATCTCGTCGTATGTCGGTACGTGCTTCTCGGACCGGTCGATCCAGCCTCGGTTGAGTATATAGCTTCAAAGTAGATCAGCGACCGCACATCAGATGATCGTGATTGAGCTCACTTCATCAGGAAGTCATCGTCTGACTTTGCCTTTTCCTCTTTCTGCTTCTTCTGCTTCTGTTTCTTCTCCTTCTTCTCGACCTTGGACAGCTTCTCCTTCTTTACGTTGTCCCCTGCTAGCGCCCCATCTTCAACCTCTTCGAAAACACGCGACACTGGCTGATCGCCCATCCCGAGGATCTTGCGCACCGCGTCTTCCCCACCACCCATCTCCAACAAGAACTTTCGATATTCCTCGTCGTCCTCTTCGGCCTCGTCCTCGTCTTTGTCTCTTTTCTGCAAGTCAAAGCCATCTTCATCGCCATTATCTTCGCCAAAATTCTTGAAAGCTGAGACCGCTTCTAGCCGCATCAACCTTTCCGACTGCACATGTGTCAGAGGCTCAGGTTGTGCTTCGGAGTCCTCTCCGTCGTCCTTCCCCCGTGACAAAAGCTTGGCTCGGTGATAATCTGTAAGGCGGTAGGGCTATGCTAGGGGTCAGCCAAATGATATTGTGCTGTACTGGCTAGAGCTGACCTTGTCTTCCGTTCGCCTGACAATATTTGTTTTGAGCCCTTTGCGCTCCGCCCGCTCTTGAGCCTCTTTGAGCTCTTCTTCCAGCACACGCTCTCCGCCGTAAACGCCTTCCTTCGACTTGATTTTGCTCAACGTCCGTAAGATGGCAGCGTCCAACGCCGGTGTGAGCTCATCGCCGTCCTCGTCCTCCGTAACGTCAGAGGAGGAGTAGTCGGACTCAGAGTCCGAGCCGTCTGACAGCAGTGGGTCTGGCATATTAGCTCTGCGGCTCGAGGATGATGCTGTAGGCCGGTCAGCTTTCGGGTCCGCGGCAGTGCGTGTATGATCCAGCTCACCCTGCATGCTGGGCTTGTTATTGTTGTGGGTGATATCAACGACAAAAAAGTTAACAAAAGTCAATATCAAGAAAGAGAGAAGCAACTTTTGCGGTGGAGGTTGTGATGAGTAGCGATCATGACGTGTAATAAGCAGTCACAAGAGCTAGCGGGATCAAATCCAGCCAGGCTGTGTGATAAGCTACTGCCATTGAGCGAGTGCGAATGAGAGTGATGCCGAACGACGTCTTTCTTTTCACTGGAAATTTCAGAAATATACTCAGTCATCCATCTCCATCGTCGCGTCCCTAGGGCTCCTTGCCCCATTCTCACACCCTCGTCATGATCCCGCGATGTGCTCGATCTGCGGCCCGGACTGCGCGGTCGATCCCTAGAACAGCTGGAAAACCCCGAAGAGCTTTGTCCACGACCACCACTACCGCTGCGCCGAGCCCCTCTGCACCTAGTCGATCAGCATGGGCAGCTGCTACCGAGTCTGCTCACTCTGTCTTGACACCACCCTCCACTCCCTCGTCCTCTTCGTCAATGCTTGACGATCCCCTATCGGCCATACATGCGGAGATTGGCGATCTCAAATCGTCGCTCTTCCGTTTACTCGGCTCATCTCACTCTGCATTAGATACAATCGCCAAATACTACTTCCAAGCGGAAGGCAAGCATTTGCGGCCTTTGCTCGTATTGCTCATGAGTCAAGCGACTAATGGGATTGGCGGAAGAGGGTGGCAGGAAATGCAGTTGGAATCACGGAGTAGAGGGATAGATGACAGTTTAACGAGAGATGGAGGAGTGCTGAACGACTGGAATCCCGAAGTAATGGGAGCAGAAGGGAAAGGCTCGATGGTTTTCGCTGAGCCGTTCTCAATACCGCCGCTGGGCTCACAGAGAGCTCCACCGCCTTCACTCGGTGCATCCCCCTTCGACCTTCCCATATCGTCTGATGGCGAACCATCTATACTCCCCACACAACGGCGATTAGCAAGTATCACCGAGATGATCCACGTCGCATCGTTACTCCACGACGACGTCATTGACAACTCGCCTCTGCGGCGGGGTACCCCTTCTGCTCCGTCAGAATTCGGCAATAAGCTCTCTATTCTCTCGGGCGATTTCTTATTGGGGCGAGCGTCCGTCGCTTTGGCTCGGTTAGGCTCAAGGGAAGTCGTCGAACTACTCGCTACAGTCATCGCGAATCTTGTCGAAGGGGAGGTGATGCAATTACGAGCGACCAGCGAGCCGGAGAAGGAGCCGACTGTCAAGGGATTCGAGGATTACATGCGCAAGACATACTTGAAGACCGCGAGCTTGATGGCGAAGAGCGCCAGAGCAGCTGTCATTCTCGGTGGATGTGGTAATGGGGTTGATCGGGAAGGCGAGTGGGTCAAGGATGTTGCGTACGGCTACGGCCGGAATCTCGGTATAGCATTCCAGGTCAGTCCGCTCGATCTTAGCAATAGATAAACTGAGCTGAACCAATCCTCTTTGGTATAGTTGATCGACGACGCCCTCGACTTCCTGCCGCCGGATCCATCATTGGGCAAACCCTCCCTCGGGGCCGATCTGCGCTTAGGACTAGCGACAGCGCCAGCGTTGTTCGCATGGGAGCAGTACCCCGATCTCGGGCCATTGATCTTACGCAAATTCACTGCGCCGGGAGACGTGGAGATCGCCCGTGAGATAGTCGGCAAGAGTGATGGTTTGGAGAGAACGGTGGACCTCGCCAGGAAGTTTGCTGGCGAAGCTAGGGGACTGGCTGAGATGTTGCCTGAGAGCGGAGCGAGGGATGCGCTGGTCTCGTTGACGCTCAAGGTTGTCGATAGGGTCAAGTAGTGCTGTGGCTCTCTTGACCGCCTGGCGAAGAGACTTGAGACCGGATATCTAGATAGCCTAGAGAATATACATGGAGAGCGGACAGTCATGGTGAGACCCGTACAAGGTCTTTACACTTACGAGTAGCAAGTGCATATGCATCACGCCCCAACTTACACCTTAGCAAATCGGTGCCACCAGCGCCACCGAGAATTGTGTTATGTAGGACGCATGACGCAGCGTGCAGCGTGCAATCAAGGGAACGCTAGGTCACGAGCTGCGTGCGGCGGGCGGCGGGCGGCCGAGGTGTGAGAGTCTCGAGACGTGCAGAGCTGGCGAGGTTGAAAGGAGGTATCTTCATAGTATGGGTGAAACTACGCGAGAGTCGAATGACGACATGATGTGGCGTATCATGGCCTCGGTGAAGGGAGCTGAGGAAGCTGATACACGGGAGCTTCTATCAAAGGATGGTCGATGAGCAAGACGGCCTCGTCTCCGAGGGCCATAGCGGTGGGTGAAAGGTATATAAGGCAGCGACTGTCAGAAGATTCTCCTCTCTTCTTCAACTTTCTACCCACACATTATCGCTCCCCTATTTGCACTCGTCGAGAACTCAGTCATCCGCTAACTCTCACTCAAATCGCTGTCCAATCACTCGTCAACTCTTCGCTACTACTCATCACTGCGTATTGTGCGTAAGAGCTACTAGCCATGTCCGAGCACGATACCGCTTTCAGTTTCAATAGCAGCGACTGGTCTGCTGCTGACCCGTGGCCACTGGATAAGTGTATCAGTATCGCACATCTCAACCCACAGCGTGGGCAGCAAGGGGCAGGGATCCCCATCGGCTCCCGTGTCATGGTCAACGAGGGCGGGGAGAAGGTGCACGAGGACGCAGGCGATCGCCTGTGCTACACCCACGCAATGAATACCCGGGGAAGTACTGAGAGATCCATCTCGTCTTACGCTGGTAGTCTCGCGGACAGTAAGACGCTTGACATCTCCGAGAAGGAAAGAACGGATTACATCAACCGAGTGCAGGAAGACGAGTGGACGGAAGAGGTCGAAGGGCCGCCAGACCGGATCATCAAACTGGGCAACTGTGTACGGTGTGGCAACCGCCCAGGTTCACCATTCGCCTTCGGTCCTACCAGGCTCTGGCAGCACTCGAGAGACGGCACGACGTATATGCTGGATAACCAATGCTACTTCGATGAAGTGGCAGCAGCCAGGTCCGGACAACCGAGTAGACATCTCACCCTCAAGGATCGAGAGCCTAGTGCCTCAGGAGATTCTGATCCTGAGTTGCCAGGTGACACGAGTTGGACTTCCGGCTGCTAAAAGGTGGTCGAGCGTCTCAACGCTGCCGTGGCAAGCAGGAGTGAGGTTCTGATACCCCTTGCTCAGCATCAGTTGACGAAGCTTGTTTCTGGGGTGAGCCGAGTCCTCCTATGGCTTGATTCCTCTCGATACTGTATTTGATTCCTCTCGATACTGTATATATCTCTTTCATGCATATCTGGCGTTGACCACGCAGAGCCTGGCTGGTGGGATCCTGCTCCCTGAGAGCAGGGCTGGCAAGCTGAAAGGGCGAACAGTAGTTGACGTCACCGATATTTTCGCACGACGGTGCCAAAGGATCTGTTACTTCGAAAGCTTCTCGCAAAGGAGCGCTGCGCAAGACACAGTATTGGAGCTCGAGCAGCAGATGTAGGTATATAAGACAGCACCCACGAGCAAACTGTTCTCTTCACTTTCAACTCCCTCTTCATACGTGTCGCATCCTCCACTCGCGTTCCTGTAGTGAAGGGTTTGAAAAGCTGCCCACACGATCGACGGATAGTGACACCGTCTTGTTCATCATCGCAACGAGTACTAGGCGTGATAAGTTGAACCACTGGTCATGTCCGAACCGGATACCCCTTTTGCTTTCGTAGAGAAAGACTGGACTGCTCACGACTGGCCTCTGGCCAATTGTATCAGCATTACTCATCGATCAAAGCTAGGACGGCGTTGTCAGGGGATATTCATTGGGACTCATCGAATGGAGAATTTGAAGGGCGAAAAGCTCCACGAAAATGACGAGCTCGATTGCTACACGCTTGCAATGAATTATCGCGGATCATCCTCTTACGTACCGGACCGTACGCCCGGACCCAAGTTTCATCCCTTCAGAACTCCTGGAATCACATCGTCCGATAGGAAGAAACATGTCACCATGGTACAGAGTGACACGACCTGGGAGGATGGCATTGAGGGGAGGCCGGAGTGGGTCACCAATCTAGGCAGCTGCGTACGTTGTGGTAAACCCCCAGATCCACCATTCAGGTCCAGACCTAGCAGGCTCTTTCAGTACTCGGAAGACGGCAAGACATATATACTGGACAGCAAATGCTACCTCGATGAGAAGCGAGCAGCCAGCCGTAAGCAGCCCAGTAGGATCAACCTACGCCTGTCTTGTCGGGTATCCGGACCGACCCTAGAGCGCGAGCAAAGTTTCTCTGAGGATGAATCAGGCGAGCAGTCTTGTGCAGCGACCGTGACTGAAGACGGGCAAAGTCAATTTTCTTATTGTTAGATCGTGATTTCATGGCTCTCATGCATGCATCACTGTCAACCATGCACCGCGACTTTGTCTCGCGAGAGTAAAATGTGCGACCTGATACGGTCGAATGGGATGCCAAGTCGCCAAGTATCAATCAGCCATTTTTGCAATCGTGATCGTGATTGACTTCGTTGCCACTTTGCCACAGTCCACGCATCAATGATGAGCTTAGGTAATGAAAGGGGCTTGGTCCATAATGCAACGAGTGCTCGAGTAGCGAGTAATGCAATCGAACAGTCCTTTGAAACCGGATACGATTACTTGAGTAGTCGTTGATGGAAAGCGGCTTAGGCACCGCCAATCAGGGCGATCCGCAACGGCCGCCATCAAAATCTTCATTGAGTAAGGAGTAAACACTCGAGCTCAGGGGCACAAATAACGGAATGTGCCATCGGGGCAGGGAGAGGAGCGGAAGGAGAGGGACGCGTTTTACTTGTTTTACTTGGTTTTGGTTTATTGCTTTTGTAATGTGGTTGTGCAGTCGTCCAGTGTGGTGTGGTTGTGGCCCGTGGCATGGGACATGTTTATTCTTTTGTCTCCTCCTTTGATGCATCATTCCATCGCATCGCATCGCACCGCGAGTACATCACTCTCACCGCCATCTCCATCTTCATCTCACTGCTCTCTCATCTGTGCAAGTCACTCTCACTCTCTTTTCTGTCCTCAATCGATCTCTTTCATCGTGGCATCCAGGTGATCGCCCTTCTTTGTCCTATACTTAACATCACCCCACCCATCTCAAGCGCTGCGCGCCTCTCCCATCTCTTTGAATCGACCACCACCATCAACACCCACGCCACAATCTCAACATGTACGCCTGCACACTCTTATACCTCCTTCCGCTCCTCTCCCTCACCCTCCCCGCATCGGTATCGGCACTCGCAACGCCCAAGAGCCCCTCGATGGAGGCTCGCGACTTGTACGATGCGACGAATAAGCAAATACGGGATGCACACTCTCTGCACGTCCGCGATGCCCAGGCTCGAAGCCCAGTGGCGCGCGATGGCAACCATTTAGTCCGACGCAAGAAAAAGTCAAAGAGGACTTGCGCCGCAGGCTCCACTTCGTCTTCGTCTTTGGCATCAACATCAACTTCTACAACCCTCGACGCTGCCGTTGCTGCTGCAGTCAAGACCTCTACTTCCAGTTCCGCAACATCCACCAAGACTAGCACAAGCACTAGCACCAAGAAAACCTCTTCGACAGCAACTACCAGCTCTTCGTCCGCCGCAGCGTCTGCATCTTCTGCTAGCAGTCTTTTCCCTTGGGGTAAAGGCACGGCACATTGGACTACCTCGAACGGTCTGACCTTCGCCGGCGCCCTTAAACCTTTATCAGCGGGCTCGTATCCGTCATCAGGCAATGCACCTGATGGTACATCCGCCCTCATCGCTTCTTACCCCAGCGGAACAGTCGGCTTGACCGGTTCTGGGTTCTCCTTCTACACTGAGGGCGAGCACAACGGTGTCGAGGTCGAATCTGCGACAGAGGTATCTTTCTCGTACGCGGTCTACTTCGAGGAAGGATTCGAGTTCAACAAGGGCGGAAAGATGCCTGGTCTGTACGGCGGCACGAGCCTGAGCGAAGCCAAGAGCTGTTCTGGCGGCAGGCAGGAGGGCCGAGACTCATGTTTCTCCGCGCGATTGATGTGGCGCACCAATGGTACCGGCGAGATCTACGACTACCTACCCGTGCAATACACTGGTACCGACGACGGCTACGGCGAGTCGATCGAGCGTGGAGCCTACACCTGGGCCACCGGCAAATGGCAAACTGTCGCTATTCGAGTCAAGCTCAATGACGTCGGATCCGCCAACGGAGAACAAGAACTCTACGTCAATGGTCAAAGCGTCATCAATCTTACTGGAGTCACCTTCTCCACCGACTCCGCCACCAAGATCTACGGTATCATGGCCCAAACCTTCTTTGTGAGCATCTCTATCATCAGGCTTCCATTTACCTTAGGCTGACCATCTTGAAATCATCAGGGCGGTCACACTAGCGACTGGGCATCACCGCAAAGCCAGAAGGCATACTTCAAGAACTGGTCATTAGCCGTTCTCGCTTAGACAGCTTGGGACCGGATCGGATGGGAATGTCCTCTTATGAACTTATACGACTTTACGGATAGAGCGTAGGACACGGGTTTGGGATTATTGGGTATATAGGTTTATCTTGTAGCGAGTCTGGAAACTCGTTCATCTTGATGCAACTGTGCACGCTCCTCAAAGTCATACGCACAACATCTGCCGTTCCAGTAGACCAGTAGAGAAGCATCATGTGCATAGATACCGGACTGCTTATTATCAGTCGAACCAGGAAGGGAAGTGTGTCGAAACGGAGGAGTCTATCATATCCAGCCATCCGCTCATTCTTGCACGATGAGCTCCTCGACTTTCCAATCTTCGAACGAGTTGTCTAGATAAATAAAGTCAGCAACGCGGACTGACAAGGACTCCATGACAGATAGAAACAGTACGAAGCAGATTCGTGAACGCACCAGGGAGGTACCGCCGTATGACAAGCGGGATCTTCTTGGCCGCCAACTCTTTCAATGCGATCTCCAAGGGGTCTGTCTCGCCTTCGACGGGAATGAGGACGGGGGCGTTCATACTACGCGACAAAATGTCGGTCAGCTCAGCTCCCTGGTACAGATCTTGCAATCACGCAAAGGTCTCTGCCTCCGACTCGGAAGCTCAAGTGCAGACCAGTGAGGACAGCAAGGGACATACCTGATTTGCAGTGCCCTTGTACCCAACACTCTGGCTCTCTCGTATTTTGTCATATAAGGTGTGGTCACCCGCACCTCATTTGGCTTCGCGGCTTTGCCCGTTCGTTGCTTCTCCCCTTCTGTTGGTGCGTTGGACTCCTACATGACCGGAGACCGCCATCAGCGCCGCGCAATGAACAGCCTTTGAGGTCTACATCCCCAAGAGAATAGAAGCAGTACTGCGGTCAAAGATCGCTGTGACTCACCACTATCATCGTCTCGTCAATCTCCCCAGCGTTGTTGGCGCCCTCCTCATCATCGCCCGCATTCTCGTCTCCTTCCGCTTCGTAACTGAACCCAAAAACCATCAGCACCGCGCATTCGTACCATCATGACCGCCGTTGTTCCGCGCTACAAAATCCCGAAATAGTTCGCAGGACTGTATAAGGTGGACATTCACGCACTTGAGTGTATCGGGATCCAGGTAATCCTGCTCATCGTAATCCCCTCCTTCGAAATCACCAGTGTCCATTCTCTCGTCGTCTGACATGTTCGATATTCGATATTTGTGATTACTTGTTGAAGTCGAGGCGGGAGACCGTTTATGGCTGTATTATATGTTTATTTTGCGAGCAGAGAGCGCGAGAGCCAGTGTGCAACTCGTAGTTGATGGGAGTTCTAATGTGTATTTCGAAGCTAGATCAAGTTGGTAGAGGATGTGATTATCAAGTGAAGGTCTCAAGAAAAACAACCCAGTCGAAGAAGGTGAAGGGCAAAAGTGAATATGGATCAACGGGAATCACGTGATCTCCCTTCGGGTGCTGTTGGTCCTAGTTGCCACTGATCAACTCGCAATTCATTCATTTATCCATCTATCGTCCATTCACACCGCTTGAGCCACCATATTCGTCATCACTTAGCAGTCGCACGACATGGTGCGAATGATGGCAAGCGCCCGCTTGATACTGTGATCGGTACCGCGCTCTTAGCGTCAAAACTCATCGAGCTGGCGAGCAGCCAACGGCAAAGTAAGAGGCTAGGAGGCCGCAAGCAAGATGCAGCTCGGCCGATATTCCGTATCGACTCTTCGCCCACCTCCTATACTCTCCATCACGTACGGCGAAGATGGCAGATTCTTCACTGTCGCCACTGAGAGTGGATACGAGGTATGGCGGACTTGGCCTCTGGCGTTGATGAGGCGGAGAGGTGAGCGATCTGTTTTGGCTTCCCGTTTTTGTTTATGACGCAGGTCACTCGTTCTGAGCTTCGGCTCGCGAACCTGTAGACTCAGCTGACGTATGATCTATTGCTCTGCGTACAGTACTGCCCGGTGCTCTGTCGCGCGCCGTGATGCTCCCCTCATCTCCCTTGCTGGTTCTGCAAGGAGGCGGCGCAGCCCCGCTCTACTCACCCAACAAGGCTGTGATCTATCACGATAAACTAGGCGTCGCAGTGGCTGAACTCGAGTTTGGGTGAGTCGTGGCTTACTTAGTCCACTTATGCTGAACATACGGCTCACCTCCTTTCATTCCTGTGCGTGCAGAGAACGAATCAGGGGTATCACCGCTCGGAAGGGCATGATCTGCATCGCATTACTAAGGAAAGTCATCGCTTTCGAATTTGGTGTCACGCAAAAGCAGAACTCGACTCCATCGCTTGTCAAGGAGAAAGGGAAGAGCAAAGCGGATGAGAACGCAGATGTGGGCTTTCACCTTCGTAAAGTCGGCGAATGGGAGACTGTCGAGAATGATTTAGGTCAGCTTTCAGCAGCGTTCCGTCATTGCGTGACAACTGACATAGTCTCACAGGTCTGATGGCGATCTCTTCTGGTGCCGGCTCGAGTTTACTTGCTCTACCAGGGCGCCAAGCAGGTCACGTACAGCTAGTCAATCTTTCGCCTTGTCCCTCCTCACAAACCTCTTCGAGCAGCAGTACCCCTGCCCTGAACTCATTCCGCTCGCCGATCATTCTCGCGCATACTCACGCATTGTCCACGTTATCATGCACCTCGACCGGCTCGCACATCATCACGACATCTGAACGAGGCACATTGCTTCGAGTATGGGACACGAGTCGCGGTCGACTTGAGCGCGAGCTGAGGCGAGGCGTCGACAGAGCCGAGATGTGGGGCGTGGAAGTCGAAGATGGCGGGAAGAGCAGAGTGGCCGGTTGGAGCGATAAGGGCACAGTGCATGTCTGGGCCGATGGCGAGGCGCAGTCTACCAACGCAGGGTCTAAATCGTTAGTGAACCCACAAGATGACGCACCAGTCGCTAACGCAGTGGAGATAGAACGACTTCGTCAAACGCCGCGTCCTTGGGCCAATACCTGTCGCGCAACCTGCCATTACCGAAATACTTTTCGTCTACAGCCTCCGTGGCGCAATACCATCTCCCCAGGAAGAACCCACATGCGTTCAGCGCCGCTCTAGGCGCAGCAGGAGTGAATGTGCCCAGCATGCGCGCTGACGAGGACGTCAGTGAGCTAAGCGAGCGATTCGTGGTCAGCTGGGTAGAAGTCGATGTGCCCATTCCTGGCGAACTGCGCGCGGAGGATCCGCGCAGGGCAGCCGATGGGAAGGGAGGAAGAAGATCATCGCTCCCTGGCCCAAGCCAGATGGGAGGGTTAGCAATGGGATCGCGAGAAGATCGCCGGTCTTTCGGCTCCTTCGGCTCTGGATCGGACAACACAAGTCGGACAGCCACACCAACCATGACCGCCCGTCGATCCGAGACCCCAATTCAAGGGACGAGAGGAGGGAATAGAACTTCGACACTGTCGAATCTCTCGCGAAAGCACTCTGCGACTCTGATCCCAGTCACGAAAGACGGGTTGAGCAGAGGCGACTCGTTCACTCGGACGCAAGCGCACGTTAAATTGAAAGCGCCCCCTCCTCCTTCTACCTCTACTTCCACTTCGACTTCGACTTCCCGAAATCGGGCGCAGTCGCAGTCGCAAGGACGGACAAGGAAAGAGAAACAGCTGGTGGCCATCACGTATTCGGGCGATTGGTATCGGCTCAAAATACCGGATAACCACGCGAACGCGAGTACAGGGCAAGATGCAGCAGAAGCGAAAGATGATGCTGCAGGAGGCGGCGGCGGCGGTAATGGGTGGGGAGAATGTCAGTTGGTCGAATATCGTCGACTTGGAGTTGGCGGTGGGGGGTGGTGATCTCTATGTCTCCCGTTGACCCAGATCGTAGGCTCTGCGAGACTAGTAGCAGGCTAGTCGAGCACAGCATATCTTGAATCGTCATTGTTGTACTTCTCGCATACATCCGTACTTTTATCACCTGTATGTATCTCCCTGGCTATATTGCATCGTTGCAGTCTTTCGTCCCAAAGCACTAAACATAAACTCATGCATCACTCAATCACTCAGAAGACTAGTGACTTCCAATTACGAGATACTAAGTATTGACTACTATTGCGCTCAGTTACGTGAGGTACTCCGCCAAACTGCCGGTAACAGTCTCGATCCGCGCCAGCACGGCCCTGGCGGCACTCTCCACATCGGCACTTTCGTCCTCCAACAACTCAGCCAAGAACTCGCCCACTGTCTCGGGGACGAAGGGTAGGAGTTCGTCAGGCTGCGACGCCCAGATACCTTCCAGGGCTCTGAGAGCCGATATGCGCGTTTTGGGGTTATCCGATCTAGTCATTAGGCATATGGAGGTATTGAGGGATTTCAATAATGGTTCCGAGGTCGATGACGCTGCGAGCGACGACAGCGCGCGGGTGATTGGCGATGGGCTCTCGCTGTTCTCTGCAGTACTCGAGGGGAAGAGGGGGATCTGCTTGATGAGTTCCGGCACTAAAGCCAGTAATGCTGCGTCGGTCCAGTAGGCCCCCTCGTCAACTTCGAACGATTTGCCAAGTACGTCCAGTAACAGCTCCCAGAGCGGGTACGAGGCGATGTCCTCTTTGGCGTAGGCTGCCAGCAGCTCGTGGATGTGCGGGAGGAGGATCGCGATATATGGCGAGAGCAAGTTCTTGAATTTGCTCAAAAGTCCCTTCATTATGTGCAACAAGACAATCTTGCGCTCGATCAAGCGCGAGTCGTCGATTTCTGCAGCAAGTCATCACAGTCTTAGCCATTTGGTTTCCAATATATAAGAGCGATACGTAGTAGACTCACCCTTGCCCTCGGACAGATCGATGACTGCCCAATCGTACAATCGGATAAAGAGCGGCTTGAACGTCGACTCATTCAGCTTGGTGACGAGTTCGAGGAAGGAGCCAATGGCAGATTCTTCGATCGCGTTGGTGGTCTAAGTTATTCGTCAGCTTCCAGATTCTGAAGCGTATTGCAATCTCTCAAGAGTGGCAAGGAATAAACGGTCGGAGCAACTTACTTCCGCATCGAAGTTCTGCGCTTGCAATCGGTGTCTCAGATCGAACACATCCAGGAAGAACGCGAAGACGGGCTTGATCATAGACGGCAGATCTTCGCGCGTCGCATTCCTGAGCGTGAGTCGAAGCAAGTTGAAGAATGCCTTCATAGCCTGTAGAGCGATCAGCAACGAGAATGCGGGTCAGAACGGTTCAGCTTACAGTCTCATCCTCTTTCTCAGCAGTCTTCCAGATTCCCATGAGAACAGGGAACAAAGTCTTAGTCCTGATCTTCTTCGCGACCGTAGTGGACAAACTGAGCGTGACGACCTCATCCTTGGCCCTGTGGGCTATCGTGGCTTGCAAGATCGCCGTGAGCTGTTTCGAGCTGATGAACGTTGATAAAGTCTCGATGAGAGCTGCGAGGACGGCGAATGCGCTCTGGGTCGATGCGGCGGGTGCTTTGGGCGATCCGATGAGTGCGAGGGTCGCTTCGACAATAGGTTGGACGTAAGGGATCATCCTCGAGCTGAGATGGCGTCTGGCAAGTCGATTCACAGCGTAAGCGTTTCTCTACAGCTGTTTGAGAAGACTGGGTGGACGTACATGAGCAACTCAGTGAGCGACAAGGCGGAGACGGTGTTCGCAGTGTCGGCCTTGCCAGCCACGCCAATGACGGGCAGGACGACCGCGGCCAACGCCCCATCTTCGGACGGGATAGTGGACGCTGCTACTGCGCTCATAGCCGACAACGCAGCGGCGACGGTCGGTCGAGCGGTGATGAGGAGAGCAGAAGTCTTCTTCAGGATCTCGGCGATTGCCTTAGTCGATTTCGCGCGGACTTCGGGCTTGATGAGCGGTAGTCTCTGCGTGAAGATCTCAAGGGACATTATGATATCCTAGAACGATCGCGTCAGATCGCGAGCACAAACACTGGCTTATGCAAACTGAGAGATGACATACCTTTTCGCCACCTTGGCCCAAGAGCTCGGCTACGATGCCCAAGAAGTTGTCCGCGGAGAGCAATTGCATGCTTCCCATCAACGCAGATTGCATCGATGTAGGAATATCGGTGGGAGCCAAGACCGGCTGAGTGGTCGAGGCGGCTAGCACAATCAGGTGTCTCACTACGCTGGTGATAGTAGACTGAGAGCACGATTTGCCCTTGAGCTGATCGATGAGGGATGTCGTGAAGGTGAGAAGATGAACAAGTTGCTTGATCGGCCTGTCCGAGGCATCGGTGTCCGAAACACTGTAAACGGGTATGACCCAGTCAACTCTGTGTAGACATAAGCTGCTTTGGTAACTCACGTTCGACTGAGGAAAGCCTCTTTGTCGGTCCTGGAGAGGTCCGCCAAAAGTCTGCCGAGCTCATTGACAATCTCCAACAGCACCTATACTACTTGTCAGCCCGGTGATCACGAAATAAGAGGAGAGACACGCACCTCTGCACGGATAGCGACGTCGAAAGCACCAGCCAATGCTGCAGGCAATCCCAGAACGGTCGGGATATTCTTTCCAGATCTGCCCGCTTTCGTCGTAGCTCTATCAACGAGGAGCATACAGACTGGCGCGAGGAAGTCCGAGGGTCCCAGCGACTTGACCAGATGCACGAAGAAGCTGATACTGGAGTCAGACAGAGCTCGTGGGACGAGTAAGGGATGACTCACGGTAAGACACGGTGCTTGGGAAGACGGCCAGCCATGTCGGTGAATATACTGAGGAATGTTATGGACTCTGCGGACGCGTAGGTGTCAGATCTCTATGAGGGACGTCAAACACAAGTACGACCGGACTGACCGTTGTAAAGCTCCAAGCTAGTAGACGATTTGTCCTTCAATGACTTGGTCATGACAGGCACAATGCGCGAAACAGTCTATCAAAGAATAGGGCGATAATCAGCAGAGTAAACACTGCAGCCCGTATGAGAGACGGAAGACTAACCTTCTCCACCACGCCGAAGCTGTAAGCGTCATCACGCTGGAAGTCGCTTGCGCCCATGAACGTGAAGATGGGCATGACGTTGTGCAAGACCGCTTCGGGGATGAGACGGGCAAGTTCTGATGCCACGAGCAAGGCGCGCTGGGATGTTCGCGGGTTTGTAGAGGCTGAGGCAGCGTAGCAGCGTCGCAGCGTCAGCGACTGACTGTTTCCTTGATTCGCTTCAAGATTAGTGCGACTCACCCCTGATGACCTTGATGATGACTTCAATGCCAATGTGTGCTCTTTGTACCTCGCTAGCATCGTGAATCTTCTCGACCAGGGCCAGAATGGCGCCAAGAACCTCTTGTTCGAGGTAGTCCACACCTTCACGGATCACCTGCCTTCTTGCGAGCAATGACGAAAGAATAGTCATGAGCGTTGCCACAAGGCTGGCATTGCCTGGCAGGGTCTTCCAATCCGGAGATTCAATCAGAGTCGTGAGGTCCAATACCGCTTGTGTGGGTCGATCTTCCTCAGCACTACCACTACGTCCACGTCGAGATTTGTCAGCTTGGGTTTACGAGGAACACAGTGCTGTGAAAGATGGCTCACCCGTCGTCTTGCCTTTGCTTCTTGCGTTGGAAGGTAGTCTCGAGTGGTTCTGAGAAAGTCTCGATGATCTCGATGATGATATCAGGACTGAGCTCGAACTGCTCGAGTGCTTTCTTGGACTCAAATACGTCGTCCTGCTCATGGTATCAGCGACAGCAATGTTTGTGTTGTTGCTCTCGCAGAGATGGAGGGCAGGTTACTCACAACTGGCAGAATGTGCAGGGACTGTATGAGCGCCAAGGCGTAGTCCACCTTGAGCTCGGCAGGGAGAGCAGCAAATACGCCGTCCACCATGCGACTGAGGGATAACCTGCGCAGCTGAGCTTGAATGCCTATCAAATCAACCAGTCAGTCAATCTGCAGGATATGGGGAAAAGAGTCAAGATTCTCCGAGATGCGACTCACCTGAAGTACCAGTAAGAGCAGAGAGGAGGAAACTCCAAGCTGCACTTTCCTCTTCTGCGATAATACCAACGCTTTGCGCTCTGATGCTGCTGAACAAAGGGCGGAGGTACGCATCCTGCTGGTCTTTGTCCAGACTTGCGAACCATGCGAACTCCTCGTCATCCTCATCCTGCAAAGCGGAGAGGAGCGACAGTGCTCCGCGCAACTTTGAGTTATCGTGCAGACCCGACAGGATGTTGAGTAACACCAATCGATCGCTATATGAGCGGTGCGCAGTGAGATGCGAGAAGAGACACCCGATGACAGCGCGGCGATGAGACGAGTCCTTCTTGTTCTTTCCGTGCTGGTTGTCGAGCGCCGCCGTGTGCACAGCGTGTACCCTGGTCCGGTCAACAACGATCTCATCCGCCACTTGCAATAAGGTTTCGAGGTATCTCTTTCGGTCGGAGGGTTTGAGCAATTGTACGCCCTCTGCAGCATCGGATTGGTGTCAGCGATGCAGTGCAGTTATGGGCTCGAAGTGGGAGAGACTCACCAGACTTGTCTCCGTATACGGTGTCAAGAGCATAGATATTCGCGTTGGGCTCGACTGACCCAGACATAGCCCGCAAGACCTCTACACCAGCCAATCGAACTGCTTTCTCGGGATCTTGCAGCGACACGAGAATTGCAGGTAGGAGGATCTGGAAGTCCATATCGGGCTGTCCAGGGACACCCGAGCAAGCGCTGATGAAGGCTGTGGCATGTCGCAGTGCGGCGGTGCGTAAAGCCGCAGAAGCGGTTGAACTGGTCCATACTGCTGCTAAGAAGAGCAACGTGTTCTCGCCCAGTTGGGTGAAGAGAGATCGGAGGAGATTCTGTGCAAGCGAAGTGGGAAGCACACCAGCGTTGGTCCAGAGGTAAACCTCATGTGCGAAGTACTTGAACGGCTCTGAATCCGCCGAGGGGGTGTCGGCAGAGAGCCAAGTGATCTGCTCGGTCGAGGGCTTGATGACCTTCGCCATGGCCGCTAAGAGACTCAGAACGGCGCGCTGGCTAGTCTTCGGGTCCTCAGATTTACGGTAGATCGACTCGACGTATGTGGGAGAGAACGGTTCTTCGGCATCGTGTAAAGCTCGATAAGTTGCGCCATTCCTCTTTGATTCCAGGGAACGCAAAAGCTTGACGGTCAGGCTGAGCTGCCTTTGCCCGTTGAGGGTGATGGTGAGCTGAGCAAGTATGAGGTGCGCGAGAAGGCGAGCCGAAGGGAGAGATGCGTCCGATTGCGAGACAAGGTATTTGATGTCGGCCTCGTAGGAAGTTGACTTTGCGACAGCCCCTGCAAGAGGTATTAGCATATATCATTTCTGCTCCGAGGGAAGGGAATTGAAACGTACCGGCTAACGCTTTGGCGATGAGTAGGTTTGACCTCTCAGCGCCGCCCTTTACGCCTTCGGAACGAGCCTTTGCGATCTCCGGTCCGATTTCAGCGAGCAAACCGACGTTCTTGAAACCGCCTTCGAGGAGCTTGAGGGCTTCTGTCTTCGTGAATGGCTGGCGTTTATCAGTCGAGAGGAAACAGGGGAAGAGGATCTCCCTGAAGACCAGAGTCGATATCTTGGCGTCGTTCTCAGCGAGGAGAGAACCGGATATGAAGTCGAGATGACGTCCGATAATCGCTGATTTTGGCGAAGCGCTCCAGAAGATCGACTTTATACCAGAGATATACTGTTCGATCGAGAGAACGCGTAAGAGTTTTGCTGAGTCTTCGTAGAGCGCGTTGAGCACCGCTTCATCCTCGTCTCCAAGCCGTGAGATTATTGCTTGGATTGCCGAAGCATCCACGTCATCAGCAGTCAATATCTCTCGGATACCCTGTACGCGGCTCGAGATGTCTGCAGAGTAGATGTCGAGGAAAACAACTTCCTCCGCTGGCTTTTGGATCAAGTCGCGATCGATCGTCTCCTCGCCAACGGCCTCAACGAAGACGTTGTCGACGATAGAGGGGTGTTGCTCGCGCAAGCTTGAGAGCAGGGTCTTGCAAGACTCCTTGATACTGTCTGACTCTGACGTCGATCCCAATCGCATGAGACGGATGCCGGCAATTCGAACCAACGACTCGGAAAGGGTGCGCACATTGAAGATAGCGGCAAGAGCCTTGGTGTGGAGATCCGGTCGCTCCACCAAGACTGGTAACACAGCCGTGAAAGCGTTTTCGAAGCCGTATTTCTCCATGGCAGCGACGAGTATCTCGCCGAGCTGCTTGATCTTGGCCAGATGCTTGGACGCATCGTTACCGAGCCCGCCTGTGTATCCAGGTCGGTCATTAAGGATAACGAGCAGCGTGAGGATTCGCTGGGAGGCGTTTGCGCCGGTTTTGGGCGTCAAGAGGGCGGAGACGATGGCGTGGAATGGGCCCTCGGCGAGAGGGATTGAGCGAGTCAGCAGGACCAGCGGCGGGTACACAGCGGCCTAAAGATCAACAGTTTGTCAGCTGGAAGCTTAACGGATCATGATTTAGGAAAACTCACGTTGACATCTTCGCCTGCATGTGGCGTGGAAAGAAGCACCACGAAAGTCTCTACCATGAGCTTGACCAAGCCCTCATGTGGGCCCGCGCTCTTGCGCGAGTTCTCAAGGAGGTCGACCATTGTAGCTGTCCAGAAAGTGAGGAGAGCGCGATACGTCGTGCCCTCTTTGACAGCTTGCAAGACCAATCCAGCGACGTCGCCGAGCAAGTGCAGCGATTTGTCTCTTGCGGGCGAAATGGAAGAGGTGATATATGTTCGTGGGACTGCTTGGGGGGCTTGAATGAGGGCTGAGAACGGAGCGTAGTAGGGCGATGTCTGAGGTAGGGTCAGGATGGCTAGTATGCGTGGGAAGTTGGGCGATTCGTGATATGGTAAGAAGACTCGGAGGACGGTCTCGGCGTTCATCTCATGGACTCTGCAACGAGCGAACGAGCGTCAATGCTCTTTCTCTTAAGCAAGAGAGAGGGTTGCTGACATACCTGAACCTCCTCACGAGCCACTCGATGCACTTGCCGCCAGCCATAATCCCGATCCACTTCCCTAGCCGCCTCAGACACTGTCCCAGAATCTCATCAAGCACAGTATTCTCCTCGTCGGTCAACATCATCCTGTCCGTCCTCTTCGCCTTTTCGCTGAATAGCTCATCCTCGAACTGCGCGATCTCCGGATCGAACGAAAGCAGCTCCTCGAAGCCTGATTGGCCCAAAGCGAAGATCGAGTCCAGGTCATGGTCGGCCGCTATTGATGGTGGGAACAGGTACGATTTCGAGCTTGGTGCGCCGTACTTCGACGTCAGTCGGGAAGCGTCCAGCGACGCTATCCCCTGCAATTGCGCGGCGAGGGAGGACATCGTGCTCTGGCCTTGAGCTTTTATCTGTCCTGTCCACGAAGTATATTGGCTTTGCTGACTGAGACCGCAAATTGAGATATGTAGAGGTACGTATATAAATCCGTCAACACTTTATGATTTATTATCGATTTTTGACTTTTGACAGGTGGACGCAACTTTTGCTCTGGTACTCACGGAGATCGGCTTTATCTCCGTCATCAGTAATGTCATCGCGCCGCGTCATTAAAGACGCAGGAATGCACCAGTTCACCTTGTTCATTCTTCGCATCTAACCGCTCCTACACAGCAGAGACAGAGAGCGAGACAAGATGGTCACGAAGAATTCACCAACAAGTTCGGAGGAGTCATCGACACCGCCCCAGCAGACACTAGAGCTGAGTCAGGATGGACAGGAAGGTTTTGTCGGGTCGTTGGTCAAGTCGGTGTTCGAGGTAAGCTGTCGGATCAACTCGATGTTTCTTGTCATTCCGAGTGAGACTGACTTGTCATCATTCTGGACGCGTAGCCTGGAGTCAATGGAGCCGTTGTACTGGGTACGTTCTGAGCTCACTGAAGTGTAAGGCGTTATGCTGACCAGGCGATGCAGCCATGAACACATGCTTCTTCCTCCTCGTTTTGACGCTCTTCGGTCTAGCTTTCCTGACAAATTGGAACAAGCACGTCTTCCTCCTACTCGGCGTCACTATCTTGTTCTGGGCATCGATGGTCTGGTAAGCTGACGCTGTGTCTTTGTCGCGCACATTCACTGACAACTTATTCGCTTTGCACAGGTTTGTCATGCAAGTCACCCAGTTGCAGACTCGACCAGATAACATGCCGCCCTCGGATACGGATTTGCAGCCTGATGTGGTACCTCCGCCAGCTCTAAGCGAAGAAAGCAGTACAACACTCCTTGAGGCGAAAAAGGATCGATAGGCAACCATATATAATGCATCTCGGTTCATTCGAGTCATGACACTACATCACCATGCTTGAGGTCAGCTACGCCGACGCTAGCCCACGATATCAGCCCATGATCCCCATGGACCTGGCTCTGCGCCTTCCTGCGCTAACCGCAACTCCACATTCTCACAAGCGGGCGAGCCGAAGAAGCCCGTCCCTCTCCATCCTCGAAGCTGCATCACGGAAAATGGACCTGTGTACAGCGCTTATATCAGCTGGGCTGTTCTAAGCGTGAAGAATGATTCAAGGTGTGACTCACCGAATAATTCCCTTTCGACCGGTCTCTGAGCTTCAGGCAAGCTCCGCATATAAGCTAATGAGAAACGATACTGGAATGTTCTGTTGTCGGGAGGAGGGGGTGCGGGTGCTTGTCTTGAAGAAGAAGAAGAGTCGCCGTTGGTCGATTGGGTGGCTGGGAGAGCGGGTAGCATCCTTTGGATTGATTCTCGAGACAAAGAGTAGACGTCCAGATGACCTATGGTCGTCAGTCCTGAGACGATGTTGGAGAGATTTGTGAATGGGTTCGAGGTGTGTGTTGGGTCGCTACGATATTTCAGCACGAAGTTAGCTATTCAGGCCAGATGCGTAAAGGGATACAGTAGCAGGAAGGCTTGCGCAAAAGCCACTCACGCTTGCTCCTGGTCCACGGCCATCATAGCTTTGCGCTCTTTTTGCCTCTCGACCCACGACTTCTTCTTCTGCTGTCCAGCCTCTTCCTTCTTCTTTTTCTCCTCGACCTCCTTGCCTGATCGCTGCAGGGCTTCAAGCACGGTCTCGCCTCTCTGCATGAGGTCTACCGCTTGGCGCATCAATGCAATCTCCTTCTCCTTCTGCTCTGCTCCTCCGCCTTCTTCCCTCTCCTGTCTCTCTCGCTCGACTTTCTCTCTCTCCAGATGCGCTTGGCGGGCTTTGGTGATTGCGCCCTCGTCCAGGTCGGTCAACCACGTATCATGTCTATCGTTGGGGTCCTGGTCGTTTCGCACAAACGTTTCGCCATCAGCGGTGAAGCGCCCTTCCTCCATCTCATCCTTCATGTTGAACGGCGTGATCTCGACGCCCATATCGCCGTCGAGCCCATTTATCCGCTCTTGCTGCCTCTGCACTTCCTCGTCTTCACTGTCGCCTATTGATTCAGCTCGTTTGGAGGCACCCCCGAATTCCTGCCCCTCGAAATCTTCCAGGTCCATGAACTCTTTCGCTTTCGCTTTACCCTTATCGTCCTTCTCCTCAACTTCGTCCGCGAACATGTCCACGTCCTCTTCGTCGTTCTTCGCCCCGGGTCGACGAGAGGGGACGACGCCCTCATCGTCGTTTGACGAGTCGGATCCGTACCCATCTTGATCCTTCAAGCTCCTCCTCACTTTCTGTCGAGCTTTCGCACCGCCCTCAGGCAAGTCTTCTTCGAGCAGATCCTCATTCACGTCGTCTTCAGCAGATACACCAGCAGTCCCGGCTTTGCGGCCTTTGCTGCTTGATCCTGGTGGAGACGAGGTGAATCGCGTCCGTTTCTGCCCTGCAGAAGGGCCAGCAGCCGCGCGCTTGACTGGCATGGCGATGGTTGGCGATGGACGTGAGGATACGGCGGGAATGAGCGAGACTGGTTCTTTCTACTTGGACCGAACGACGACGTGGAGGAGAGGAATGATGTATGTTGGTTGAGGTTTGCGAGAGTCAATGTTACTTGACGCATTCTACAGCATCAGAAAGGATCAAGCGGAGTAAGTAACAACGAAGCAGTAACCACGTGTAATTTGATCCCGTTCAGTACGACTCAGTGCTCGAGTAATACGGGACTGGTGAAAGTACGAGTAGATTACTGGTGCAGGGGTGTAGGATACAAAGATACATGCAGGGAGGGTATATGTGTTCGCCGCAACGATATATGGAGAGCCACTAGCAGGTTATAGCTGGACACCGCGAGGATAACGTCTATGCACGGCCATCTAAGTGCAGCGAAGATCAAAGAACATCAGCACGAATCCATATATATCCACCAATCTCCACTTGGCTATTGCGTCTGATGGATCTTGTAAAGCACTCTAGTGCTGAGCAGAGAGTATGACCCACCTGGAATCCGCAGAATACTATGAAAGCCCCATAAAGAGCAGCGGCAGCGTAACATGTCTTTGCCACTGCGCTCGCATCGTCGGGATCGTTCGTTGAGCCTGTTAGCGCTTCGACGTGTCGGGAGAAGAACGATCCGAGGGCTATACAAATCAGAGTCAGAGATGAACGAGTACACTGCGTTGGTGTCGATCCGTGTGATAGGTTGATCTGACGTACCAACGAGGATGACCACGGCGATCACGGAGAAGATGGTGCAGCACCCGGCTACGACAGGGACGGGGTTAGCTCTTCCAGCAACATTTGTCTATAACGAGTGCACATACCTAGGGACGCTGAGACGACGGGCCTGATTGTGATTGGCATTGTGCGTGTGCTTTAGCTGCAAAGGATGGAGGTAGAGAAGGAATATGCATGAGTTATTATCATTTTCATCCTCGCCATCGTCGTTGATCAGTGTAGTGGTAGTGGTAGTATACGTAGAGAGAGGGAGCCCCGCACTCGGTATGAAATAATTTTCAGTTCAATTCGATGTTTTTATCCCATACTTTTGAGAATGCAAGATTTCCAGCGCACTTCATGTCCACCCACAAGAGCAGTCTTGTATCGTTGACCATCAACTTTGACCACGAACACAAATAAACAATAATGGCTAGAGGATCAAAGTCAACCAAGCTGGCTGCAGCACGAGCAGCCGGCGGAAGCGCTGCTGCAAGTTCGTCCAAGCCTTCGTCGCCCAAAACCGAGAGTCAGGCAACGAGCAAGATAAGCGCCGAACTTCGCCAAGCTATCAAAGATCTCGGTGGAGACGACGAAGATCTGAGTCTGATCGCAGGGATCGATGACAGTGACGATGAAGGCGCCTCGAAGCCTGCTGCTCCTCCCGCATCGAAGACAGGAGTCAAAGTCGACGAAGTAAGTGATTCTTACGGCTTGAATGAAATCGAGAAGTAGCTAAAGATTTGGCGTAGAAATCACTGAAGAAAGAGCTGGGAGCATTCATGAAGGGCCTCGATTTCGGCACTACCAGCGTTCAACCCGTGTCTAGCGACGAGGACGAAGAGGCGGAGGAAGACGAGAGCGAGGCTTCCGAAGGCGCTAGTGAAGAAGATGAGGAAGACGACGGGGAACAGGAAGAAGAGGAGGAGAGTGGCGAGGACGAAGACGAGGACGAAGACGAAGAGGAGGTCTCGGAAGCTGAGGATGAGCCAGTCCAGCCTACTGTAAAGAAGACTGTAGCGATCGAAGCGCCTGCGGCTGCACAACCCGTAAAGGCAGCTCGAGCACAGAAGCCCGTTGATCAGGACAGCGGGAGTGCAAAGGTAAGCTGACTGCAGCTCTTCCTCGTTGCATCCAGCTGATCAGCCATCATCAGAGCGTTCCCGCTACCCCACAATGGGAGACATTGGCGCCGCCGCTTCCTCCTCTGACATCGGCACCAGAGACACTCACCCCTTTCCAGCTGAACGGACTCCGCCAAAAGGCTGCCCGGCTAATGGAAGAGCTCCCACCGCTTTCCCGCGCATCATCATCCTCGGACGCAGCGTTCATCTCCCAAATTCTCCAATCGGGTACACACCAAGACAAACTTTCGGCCTTGGTCCTTATCGTCCGAGAATCACCTGTGCACGCAGTAAAGGAGTTGTCGAGGCTTCGCGCTATGACTGGCTGGAAGGAGGACGGGACCGTTGGAGGCGGCGGTAACAAGGATCAGAGGGTGGCTGTCATGAAAGCGTTGGCGGATTGGTGGGTGTCAGGCGGAGGCAAGGAGAAGGGGAAACTGAGGTGAGCTATCAGCTCGTCGATAAGTTTTCGAGGTCAATATGAGCTGATGACGAAACCTTGCAGATATTTCGCGGATCAACCTCTTCTCGTCCATCCGCAATTGACCGATCGACATCTGCTTCTCTTTGCGTTCGAAGACTATCTGAAGAAATGGTTCTTCAGCTTCCTGCAAGTGCTAGAGGTGAGCTATAGGACGCTCATGATGCTTGAAAATTAGCTTGCTGATTGCGGGAAATGTTGCAGACTCTTTCCCACGACACCCTACCGTTCATTAGGACTCAAGCTCTGCATATGATTTTCCGCTGTTTGTCAGGCAATGCTGAACAGGAGCAAAATTTGCTACGACTTGGCGCAAACAAGCTGGTGCGTTGATAACGATCGATACATTGTGATTCAAGCTGATCAGTCACCGTGATTACAGGGTGACACCGACCGACCTGTAGCGTCAAAAGCCTCTCATCACATCCTACAACTCCTCCAAGCGCATCCAGCGATGAAGACAATCATCGCCCGGGAGGTGGCCGCGCTCGTCCTCAAGCCTAATGCACCTGCGGTAGCCGCTGCGGCGTCAGGCTCGCACATGCGATTCGACGATGATAAAGGGAAAAAGCCCGCTGCTGCCGCCAAGCCTGAAACAGCAGGTCATGCTCGGTACTACGGCCTCATCACGCTCAACCAAGTCACGTTAACAAGGAAAGACCAGGACGTCGCTGGCAAGCTTGTGGAGCTGTATTTCGAGGTTTTCCGTGAGATCCTCGGTGAGATGGCCAAGGAGGACGAGACTGCTGAAGTCCCTGGCGAAGCTAAAGAGGGAGAGGAAGTGGATGACGAGAAGATCAAGAAGGCTGTTGGGAAAGTGGACAAGTGGCGAGGGCGACGGAAGGGCACCAGGACGAAGAATGGCCGCAAGTCAGCCCTGCAAGAAGAGGAAGAGTTGATCGACGCCAACGAGGCCAAGCTGGTTGCTGCTGTTCTCACCGGTATCAACCGAGCGTTACCGTATGCGCAACTGGACGAGAACCTCTTCACCTCATACATGGGGACACTGTTCAAGATCACCCACGCGGGGACATTCAACACCTCCATCCAAGCCCTCAATCTCATCTTCCAAGTCTCCCAAGCTCGCCAGTCGGTATCGGCTCGATTTTACCGGACGCTCTACGATTCTCTCTTCGATGGCAGATTGGTCACTTCGAGCAAACAGGCAATGTACTTGAACCTCTTGTTCAAGGCTATGAAGGCGGACACGAACACATCAAGAGTGATGGCCTTTGTCAAGAGGTTACTGCAGATGCTGGGCATGCACCAGCCGTCATTCATTTGCGGTGCTCTCTACCTGCTCGGTGATGTGAGTGGCTCAACCCCAACAAGCGAGACCAGCGCAGCAGCTGATACCAGATACTTGCTTGAAAACAGCTTTTCAATTCCGTTCCCGGACTCAAGCGAATGCTCATCGAGCCAGAGGACGATGGCGAGGAGCACTTCGTAGATGCTGACGAGCACGGCAAGACGAAAACCGACAGCGCTACATACAAGCCGACTGGCAAGGAGTACGACGGACGCAAGCGCGAGCCACAATATGCGAATGCCGACTCGAGCTGTCTCTGGGAGCTTGTGAGTGACCGCATGCGAGTTTGGGTGAAGAGCGATCTTTTTGCTAACGCTCATTCTTGTCATCCAGGTACCATTCCTCACCCACTTCCACCCTTCGGTATCATTACAAGCGAACCAGCTCCTCGTCTCTCAGCCGCTCACGGGCTCTTCCGACATCTCGCTCAACACTTTGGTCTCGTTCCTCGACCGATTCGTATATCGAAACCCTAAGAAGACTCTGCAACCCAAAGGACCGAGTATCATGCAGCCTGCCGCAGCGTCCGATAAATCTGGTATGGTCGTCAACAACCGCGGAGCCAGAAGTGCTGCCGAGGGTGGTGTTCCTGGTGGTATGGTCAACTCGGAAGCGTTCTGGAGGAAGAAGATCGCGGATGTGCCTGTGGAGATGATGTTCTTCCACCGGTACTTCAGTGAGAAACTTGCCAGGAAGGAGAACCGCGATAAGAAGCATGGCAAAGATGAAGATGAGGACGAGGACGAGCACGAGGACGTAAACGTGGATGAGGACGACGATGAGGTGGCTGAGGCAAGCGATGAGGACGTGGCTTCCGCTTCTGAAGATGAAGATGAAGACGAGGATGAAGCTCTGCCCAGTGAGGAAGACAGCGATGCCGAAGAAGCAGAGATCTGGAAGGTACGTCGTGTCTGTCTACTTAAGTGATCGATAATACTGACTCGCTCATGTTCGTACGTAGGCCATGAAAGCGAGCATGCCGCGCGCGGGCGACGCCATGGGTCTTAGCGAAGATGAGATGGACGAAAGCGACTTTGACGAAGACGACAGTGAGGGCGGGTCCGGGTCAGGCGAAGACGACGACGAGGAAGAGGAAGAGGAAGTCCCTGTCAGCAAGACGAAAGGCAAGACTCCAGCTTCTAGCAAGGGCAAGGGCAAGGCCCCAGGCCCCTCCGCGGAATCCGAGGACGAAGAAATCTCTAGTTATGATGATGCGGAGGAGGAGGACGAGGACGACGACGAGTTCCCCTCGTTCGACGAGGACGACGACGATCTCGTCGCAGAGTCCGATATGGAGTTGCCCGATATCGTCCTTGATGGCACTGGTAGTGGGTCGGCTGCGGAAGAGGAGGAAGAGGACGAAGGGGAGGAAGGCAAGAAGAGGAAGAGGCGAGATGAGCGGAAAGAGAGGCGGAAGAAGAGGAAGGAGATGCCCACGTTTGGCAGCTATGAGGATTACGCCAAGCTCATCGAGGAGGGTGGCAGCGAGGAGGATTAGTCTGCGTCTGCGTATATCGTTTCTCGTCGAGGTCTGTAGTGCTGCCTCGCCATGTATTCATGCTGTGTCATGTCACTCTTATACTCTTGCACAACTGTCTATGCTTGCAAACAGCCCTCTTGGGCATCAATCCATTGGATCGCCTTGTTGATGAGGAGAGCACGTGTTAGCAGTGGTGAATACGATGACATAAGAATATTTCGCTAGCGCTAATGTTCAGTTTCACGTTGCAATTCACACAGTGTGTGGTTCTCCATCTTTTGCTCATTTCTCTCACCTCAACGCTCTACAGCATTCAGCAGACGCTCTTGACAAACGACAAAGACGTCGTATGGCTCGTCGCTCAACCTTCACTGGCCGATTCTCCCTCTCCTCCCTTGCTCTCGCGCTCTTGACGCTCGTGTGCATCACCCTGGCTTTATCAGTGAACAACTACCTGCACGCCACGAGTTCCGACTCGTCTATGCGACCGTGTATCCCGTTCTCCCTCTCCCGTATATCTCACAGTGCCCATCGTACGCTGGTCTGCCCTTACGTCCTTTCCTCCTCGTCAAACACTTCGTCTTACAGCACTAGCGCTGCAACAGTCTCGATACCCTCGTTGGAAGGCGGGAACGGAGTCATGCCTGATTCAGTCAACACTTCGCCATCAGCCCATGATCCTCAGTCGGGCGGCAGGCTTGCCGCCTTTTTGGAGGATCAGAAGGAAGCGTTCTTGGCAGATTTGAGTAATGGGAAAGGCAAAGGATGGACCGTCGTCATGGGCAACGAAGCTGGTGGTGCGTTATGGTCCCACTACAACGGCTCTCATCTTCTCAGTTGATATTCACCGTCACTCGAGCTGACAGTACTGGCGCAGACCTTGACTCGCTCGCATCGTCAATCGCGTTCGCCCATTTGTCCTCCACACTGCGAGCAGACCGTACTGTTCCTCTTGCATTGACACCATCGAGCTACATGTCACTTCGACCCGAGAACCTCTTGGTATTCCAATTAGCCGAAATCCCTTTATCCAGTTTACTCCATCCAGAACAATTACCGGTGCCGACGACCGACTTGGGCGACCGGGGCGTCCAGTTTGCTCTTGTTGATCAGAATCGTTTACTGCCCGCGTTCAGCGGACACGTCAACGCGATCATAGATCATCACGAGGACGAACACGCTCACACCGACGCTCCTATCCGGGAGATCACAGTCCCTGCGGGGAGTTGCACGTCGCTCGTCACTCGACATTTCATGAAAGAGTGGAAAGCATCACTGTCCTCTCCTGCTGGAGCGAAGGGCTCTCCAGTACCTCCCGAATTAGCAACGCTGTTGCTATCGGGGATGTTGATCGATACCGGTGGCTTGAAACAAGGCGGTAAAGCCACTCCGGTGGACTACGAGTCCGCATCGTTCCTCTACCCAATTTCAACTCTCGTCGACGCCCAGAACGCCTCGACGATCAGCTCGACATCCCTCGAGTACGGCGTTCCTGGATCTTTGAGCGCGACCGCGAAGACGTTACTAGAAACCAAAATGGACGTGGCGGCATTATCGACCCACGACTTGCTTCTGCGCGATTACAAAGAGTACAGCCTCCCAACATCGTCGCAGACATTCCCTGTGCTCAAAGTCGGCTTGTCGACCGTACCCCTAGGCCTCAAGAAATGGATCAAGAAGGAATCGCCGGCAGATTGGCGAGGTCTATTGAAGGGCGTCGACGGATACATCCAGGAACGCAATCTCGATATCGAAGGGATCCTGACAACGTTCACGTCGGAGAAAAAGGGCAAAAGCAGGAGAGAGCTGGTCCTCGTCATCAGCTCCGGACCAGGAAGGACCATCCCTTCTGCAGAAGAAGCGCAGAGGATATTGGACGAGTTGACAGAAGGACTAGAAGCGAGTAGTGCGCTACTCGATTTGAATGAGTGGGATAAGCTCGATTCGAGCAGTGCGGACGACTTTACAAGTCGTGATGGAAGTAGAGTGGGCAAAGCTTGGAAGCAGGGTAATACCAAGTCGACCAGGAAACAGGTCGCGCCTTTACTGGTGAGTAGTATTAATACGTCTTGAACCAGAGCTAATCAGTGTTACGACAGCGCGACCTCGTGGCCAAGCTGCAATAGAGATAGAGTAGGTTGGCATACGGAAATGAACAGGATATATGATATGCGCGGTATAGACAGTTTTAGTATTGTGTGATATCGGTGAGATAGATGAAGATGTCAGGCAAACTCATGCCCCGCTATGCTCCTCCGCACTCTTTCTGATGACCAGCTACGAACAGCCAGTCGGCTCGCTGGCATGCTCGAGAGCAGTACTTGGCCCAATCGCAAACGGAGCATTTTATGGCAGGTGGGGCTAATCGGAAGTTCATGCACCTGATTGGAGGGCGAGGAAGGCGAGGAGCAAACGACACGTCAGCTTGGTACCCAGAGTATCGTTCATTGCGATAAACCAGACCAGGTTACGCATAGTGGACGACTCACCACCTGCAGACCTCTTTCCCTCCCCAACGATCGCTGATACTCTTTCCTGGCCTATTACGACTCCACCATTCGTCCCTTGTAATCTCGTGGAACAGTTGAGGTCGATTGTACGCGTTATTGTTCGCTGTTCCAGTGTATCGCATGGCGTTCTTGGTGCAGAGGCGTATTGAGGCTTCGTTGCCTTTGGTCGGGTCGGACTATATGTCCAATACCGATATCAACGTCAATATCACATCAACACATCGACGAATGACGGGACTGTCAGAATTGGAGATAGCTTGACTACTTACGATGACCCGCGTACAGCCTACTTCCTCCATTGCGAATCGCAACACTTCCGTGAACGCTTCACTCATAATTCCCTGACCCCAGAGTTGCGGGTGGATCTCATAGAACATCCGCCCTGCCATACCTACTTTTTGAGATTCTGCAAATGTCGGCTGAGTGTAGACTTTGCCCTTATGAGGTGCGAGGGAGGAGGAAGATTGTTCGAATTCGAGGTGCAAGGCGATGTTGCCTGTGTCCACAATATGTAGTGAGCTTGACAAGTATTACCGCGTATAAGGAAAGGATGGGAAGGGAGCGACGTACCCAAGTATCCGTCCGCCGTAGCGAGGCGATTCGCGATACGTATATTCTCAGGAGGCTTCACCTCGATCTTCGTCGGATCTGAAGCAGTGATGGCGAATACGTACTCGTCTCGGAAGCTTGTAGAGTCTGGTCCAAGCGCAGCAATGCGCGGTATGCTGTCCGACTGGTTAGTTGGGCGGACAGATATTTAGTCTCAAGCAAGAGCCATGCTCACCTCGAGCGGATGTAGCGGTTCTGGAACGAGTCTTTGATATCGCTTATAGACGGCGAGCCGTATCTGCTCCATGGCACCAAAATCAGCAATACAGACAAAGGAAGACGGCGGTCATGCAAGCAGCCCTATTCCACTCCTTACGAGCTCGAGCTTGACCGCTTTCCCGACTTACAATTGGGTTTTCTGAACGATAGGCTCCATTTTGATCCGCCGTATACCGGTCGTATCGCCCAATTCGACCTGTCGCAAGCGCAAGCGCGGTGTGCGTAGCTCGAAATGACGACACGAGGGCGTGAAAAAGATGTCTAGCATGGAGCGATTCTGTCGACGGTAGAACAAAGGAAGAGGAGAATGGGTCAGTCAGCTTGACTGTCATCTATCAGTACGTGGATGGTTATACTCACGCGTTCGTTGAGCAGACCCCATGTAGGCGGGCTGTACGTCTGCCCTTTCAATTTTTGCAGCTGTTCGACGGATTGCGCAGCTTCGATTGGCGTCTCAGGTGTTGGCGCAGGCTCTTCGTCTGGTATACTGCCCAAGTACGTTGTAGCTGAAGCGGATTTCTGAAATACGAGCTTTAGCTAGCAAGTCCGCTCGTCAGCTAGAAGAGGTGACATACCTTATTCTTGGGCTTTTTCTTTTTCTTCTTCTTCGGCTTCACGGCAGTTGTACCCTTGACAGCGCCCTCCTCCTCGTCTGATCCCTCATCAGACGGTTTCCCGTCGAGTGCATCGCCCAAGCTCATGGCAGCCACAGCACCCGCTAAGCCATCACCGTTACCGACCGGTTGTTGCTGGTCCATCTCGACCTCGACCTCGACCGCAGATGCCGATCCTGCTCCCTCAGCCATGAATTGATGTTACGCTGGCCGACTGCCCTAGACGTGGAGTAGAAAGTGAGAGAGACAAGATCGAGATGAGGATAAAGGATCCTTTGCGTTTGGTTCGACTACTGTAGTACTACTCAAGTGCGAGCTTCAACTTTTGAACAACATGAAATACATGAATTGCGGAGACCCCGCGTGTCACTGCAGGAACAAACCCCTGTGAAGACCTTCCAAGTATGACATAGATGTCTTCCACCCAAGAGATGTGTTCAAGAAGCCTTCAAGATAGGTGCTTCATGTGATCATACTACGTCTTCTGACTTGCATGCTTCCTGGTTTCTGTGTAGTTGCGCAGATAACACTATCACCTAGACCAACTTGCACATGCCAATTTCATTCAATGATCACACACTGCTCAAAGAGCTTACGGTTCAAAATTGTTCCCTGCTTTCACCATGAACCAAACACCTTTTGAGTCAGATCACAACCAGGACAGAAGCGTGACTCACTCTGATACCCTAGCCGTTCCCAGCGCATACACTGCCAATGCAGAATGGTTGTGCTCAGGTCAGCTCACCAATACATCAGCCAGTGGCAACAATTCTGCTGCACCTACATCCTTGTCCAGCCTGCAGCAAGGCTGCACCTCAATCAATCCAGCACAAACCATGTTCAGCCCCTACAATGGAAGTGCAAAGTGGGGCAAAACTTCTGTTCCTCAGTATGACCATGACACGCTATGGCCCACTTTTGGGGAGGAATTAGGGTATGGACCTAGCAATTCATACAGTGCAAACAGGCCTGCTGTCCCCCTCTCATTCCAGTCCATGCAGGCAGATCCTTCAAGACAGATGCCATCTACATTGGCAAGATTTTCAGGATTGCAAAACTCATCATTGCTATCTCATTGTGCCACCGACAGCAGTCATCCATACCATGGTCCCCTGTGCAACTCAATACCCATGACATCAGCATCAATGGACCCAAACAGTCACTTTCTGATGGGCAATAGTAGCATGACCCACAGCCAGCCTGTGCCAAATTACCCTCACCCCGGTCAAGCAGTATTATACAATCCACCCATTGAGCCGCAGCCCATATTCGGACTTCCATATGATGACTCTGCACAGTCACCTTTGTTCCAGTCCAGAGGTCCTTCTCAACCTGCTTTTGAGGATACACAAAGTGAGACACCCTGAAACCACTCATTTTCCACTTGGTATACACCATTTGAGTGCACAGCTGACACTGAGACTGCACACAGTTGCCCTTCCTTCAAGTGGTGAGCTATCAAGTATATATGAGTCTGCTCAACAACATGGGCATCATTTGCAGCACCGGCAAAGAGTCATAAGCTATATGGAGAAGGTTCAGGCAACCAAGGTCCATATGCGCGGTCTCACCGACTCTCTCATCTTCTCTGTGCATCAGAAAGAGGGCACAGTAGGGCCTTCCCAAGCAAGACACAAAATCACTCAAATTTTGCGAGGGGAAAGCACATATTCCCTGCGGCTCAGTCCAGCCTGGTCATTCCAATTGGGCAAGGATAATTCATTCTGCTGTGAGAGGCAAGGAGCATGGACAGACTGCACTGTGTACCTCATGTCAGGTCATGGGCGGCGGAAACGACACCAGGGAGCAAACCAATGGTCCAACAATGTGGCAATAACAATGTCACCTGTGCCTTCCCAAGTTTGTGTGTATCCCATCCATGAAAAGCTCACACATCGATTTGAGAAAACATTTCCGCAAACCAATGGTCTCAAACTATCCAATTATCTGTATCAAGAGCTCATCAATGAGGCAGGTTTCCAAAGAGCACATAGAAATTCAATTACTCTACCTTCCTTGGCGCACGCTTTTTGTGTCGCACGCTTTTTGTGTCACTCGCAAGTTGAGCTCGGAAGGATGTGTTGAATTGGACGAATTCTCCTTTGACAAGCTTGAATTGGAAGCAACATTGACCTTGAAAGTCTGGCACCCATGGCTCAGTCGCCCAGAGCTGTAAAGTCCGCATGATCAGTCAGAAAGCAATGTGAGCAAAGTACGGGATGATTCTGTCAAGAGGCTACACCGACCAACGAAGGCCCGTCGTTCAGCACTAAGTTCCGCTAAGTGGGAGAGGTACTTAGGCTAAGTTCGTTGATGTTCGTCGAAGTTCGCCAAAGAATAAACGACAAGGTATGACTTTCGGATGCTAACTTGGGGACTTTTGAAAGAGTAGCCAAGTACGAGTTGGTCGGGATAGCAATGTAATAACTACAAGGCTCTGACTAAGGACATCAATCTAAGATCGACGAGGGAAAGCAAAGTAGAACTACAAGACTAACGCTACTTATACCTCTCCTTTCGTCGACTATGTTCACGGAAGTTCCTCTAAGTTCGACAAACTTAGTCTAACTTCGCTTAAGTATCCCGAAATATCCCCTATTATCCCGTCTTGTAACTCGTATCATCCGTTCCGTTCCGTCTTGTCGATTGTTCCGTTCCGCATCGTTCGTTGGACTTCGTAGAAGGTCAGGGATGGTCACGGATGTTGTTTGACTTCGGTTCGAGGCCATGACGTATCGGTTAAGTGTTTGTACCGTTTCGTTTTGTGAAGTTTGGAGAAGTTCGTCGATGTTACGCCAAATTCGTCTGTATTTTGATTTGATGGGCGATTTAAAGCCAAATCACGAGTGTCTTCGTTTTACGGTCGTGACATACACCTTGTCGGCCACATGCAATGATCAGGTGTTACTCAGGCTCAACTCACCTTGGTGGGGACTAGCTCACCAGTGACATGGGATCTAGGATACTCAAGTGGCAGGCGCAAGGAAGCTGGTTTCCGATACTGTTATGGGGTGCTTTAGGGTGAGATCAATGATCAGGAATCTAGCGCAGAGAAGAGGAGCAATGGAGTGGCGATCGAGTTCATATTTGACTATTCTGCATACATTGCATGCTTTACTCGTCGCCTTTACCATACAGATCTCGCCTTTCGGTCTGCGTTGGAGAATCTCTCAGCAATCATGAGCTGTCGCTCTCGGTGTCAGTACAATATATCGCGGAGAACTAAACTGTGGTCAGTGCTTGAGGCTACAGCATCCGCGGTAGTTCCATCCTTTCACTCAACTTCTGTGGCAGACATTGATGTAAGGAGGTTGAGCTGCAGACCCCACCCGTTATCATACTGTTGACCGCTCCACGCCTTGAAGTGCTTGTTCCGAGGCGGAGCGGACATCAAAGGAGTGACAGCCATTCAGACTTCTAGTCTGCTTCATGTTGGAACTCAACTCTGCCTCACTTCGCATCAAGGGGGAGCCTATGATCAGCGACAAGCGTATCTGGCAATGCCTGTGTCTTCTTGCCTCTCGAACACTACTTATTATCTCAACTTCGACGACAGCTCTGTACACTACATCCAGCCTTACGACGTAAATATCAGTTTCACTCCCTAGAAGATGACGCAACCTGCTCAAAACGATGTATCGAGCGCTGGTGGTAGCGCTGGTGGTAGCAGCGGCACTGTGCGGCGGCCTTGGAAGGGCAAGGCCTGTCAGTTTTGCCGGAGGCGGAAAATGTGGTGTCCTGGGTCACGGTGAGCTTTTGTCACATGACCCCTTTAAATCCCAGTGGAGATCGCATACACATGAAGGCTAACGGAATTCTGCTGGTCACTAGTCAATCTGGAAACGACCCCTGTTCCAATTGCACTAGGCGAGAACAAGAGTGTAAATATGGCAAAGAGGACTCTCGAGGAGGGCATCTCTCCGCTGAACAAGCCGATACTCAGAACGACAAAGCAGACACTGGCAGTAGCAGGGGCACTGGATCGCCTTCCAGGACGCGAGTGGCGCAGGCTTGCGAGCCTTGCCGAAAGGCGAGAGTCAGGTGTGCGGGACGAAGGTCAGTTTGCAATCAGAGACAGCGGGGTAAACCTGTGTTAAGCGCATCAGCACGAGCGAAACAGCTGATGCTCTCTGCCTGCTCACTAGCTACACTCCGACTGGAGATGTCATTTCGTGTACCAGATGTTCCGAAGAAGACCGGGAGTGCCTACTTGACCCAGTGAGTTATCCGCGACAAAGTACCACTAGCTGCATCTGATCAAGGTCACGCACTGTAGCGACGGGGTGCAGCTCAACCAGGCAAACGTGGCACCTACTCTCCCAGGCCCATCATGCATCCGGATGGCACAATCGGCAATCCCGACGGCACAATCTACCGCTCTCCTTCCCAGGCAACCTCTTCTGACCCGGCGGTAACCTATCCCGGCGGCCCGATCGCCAACGCCGGCAGCACAGTCGGCTATCTCAACGTTCCGGGGGCCGGCCTCTATCCCCAGGCGTCTGATCCTGGCGGCCTGATGTTTCGTGACGATCGCTCGCTCGGTCATCCGGGCAGTATTGCCCGCACTACTAGCGGGGCGATGAGTTTTTGCCAGAGCCTCAATGGGTACGACAACGGCTGCACCTCGTCTCATGGCATCATGCTATCCGCGTGCTCCAACAGGACTGATCATTTTGCTGAAGACTGGTTCGCGCGCGAACGGTCGATTTGAGATGCTCGCTAGAACATGTGCCAACGTGGGATCGCGAAGACTTCGTGTTCCTTGTCGCTTGCACCACTCAAATCTCGCCTTCTGGTCTGCGTCGGAAGATCTCTCAGAAACCATGAGGTCTCACTCTTGGTGTCAGTACGATATATCGTGGAGATTTAGACTGTGGTCAGAGGCTTGAGGCTACAACAGCCGCCCTAGTTTTATCCTTTCACTAACTTTCTGCGACAGACGTTGATGTAAAGATCTCAAGGCTTCGAATGTACGTTCGTCTTATGACGATCTCTTACTCCCAAAGTCCACGTCCGAATCATGCCACTAAGAAGCTAAGAATCGAGTTCTTGGAGCATGGAGCAAAGGAAAAAAACTCGTCTACGGTGACCCCCTCGGGACAGCGGATACGCTGGATTACGCATTAGGCGTCACATTAGCGGCGCACGAGCAGTGTTGCAGTCTGCACTTGACCCAATCGGGTGCTGCTCGGTCGGACTGTGCGAATCTCAAAGAAGGGTCACTCTTTTGCTTCTCAACGAATCCCGATTGCCACCAATCTCATCTGCGCAGGCGCTCCGCAAGAACAAAGAGTTGTCCATAATTATCGACAGGTACTCGCCACTCGGCCGTTGTTCTTGTCATGCTGCATTGGATTCGCATTATTTCACCCCGACTTAAGAGATACAGTCGAAATCCATCTGATATACGATGTCATCTAACACTGAGCACTACGGAGGCGGTGATAGCAGCAGCGCCACTCCAGCGCCCATCAGAAAACGAAATCTGATGCCTTGTAGCCCTTGCCGAGCGCGCAGGGCCAAGTGTTCGGGTCCAATGTGAGTTCTGGAGCCCCGATGCATGATCGCGACTGTGCCGGGCGCGAGACCAAACAGTTAGACCAGGTGCTGACGTACCGAGGCGGGCCCGGTAGTCCCTCGCGGGGCGGAACTTGCACCAACTGCCCGTTGGCAGCTTCGGAGTGTCAGTTTGTCAGGCGCGGTTCCCTAACATTGCCCACTGTACCACGCTACAACGAAGTCAGCGGCCAGGAATGGGTGAGTGATTGGCGACTAAGCGACAACACCTTCGTCTGAACACAATGTACGCCCGTAGTCGCAGCAGCTACAGCAGCAACAAGCTCAATATTCCGCCTATTACCTGCAGGCTTGGGCTTCGGGCAGTGCTCTTTCCGCGCCAAGCAGCGTTGCCACGAACGTCCAAGAAGCCGGTTTCCGCGGCAGTGACACGGCCGGCTACTCCAACACACAAGGAAGTGCTACCTCCCGTCCGCCGATCCATCGCGGCGGCCCAATAGGCCACGTCGACGGCGAGTGGAAGTATCCGTTGGGATTTGTCAGCTATCCCAACGGGAAAATGCGCTATCCGTCAACTGTCAGGTACACTGATGGCTGCAGCTCGTCCAATGGCATCATGCTATCCGCGTGCCCCGACAGGACGGATCATCTTGCCGAAGACTAGTCCGCGAACGAACGGCCTATTCGAGATGCTCGCGAGAATTTGTGCTGAACAGTGAGATTGTGATAAATTCGTGCACCCCTGATTCTATGGTGTGATCAGAGACAAGCAAATGGGTGTTGAGCAAGTTCGTATATGACTGGGAATGTATATATTTGTCTGAATGACGTGCAGACATGGGACAAAGGCAGCTTGCATTGGTGGACTACGTTCTTGCCTTTTGCGTTCTCAAGGAGTGATGAGTCTGCCACTGTCCTGCATTGTCAATCTAATGATACAGCATACAATCAAAATCAAAATCTAACCAATACGCTATGCGAGTTCGTGCTGATCAATCCTTCTTCTTTGGATTCACTACGAGATCCCCGTACTCTGGCAGCTTCTGATTCTCTGACGAGGGGAAGAACCTATCCCACAGCTTGCCTATGACTCCAGCAACCGCTTGCACCCACTTGGCGGTGAAGACGACTGCGACAATGCCGAGTACCCGACACAGTATCTGGACTCCCCATTCTGTCTCACGCATTATGGGATGCGGCATGCCCAGCGGGATCTTCTGTGCTTCTTTGACTGTTGGCCCGAACTTGTCTTGGTACAGTTTCGCAGCGAGTTGCGGGTCGTCGGGGTTCCGCGCCATTTCCCCAGCCAGGATGTAGGCTCCGGCAGTAGAGAGCGACGTGCCCATGCCGATGACTGGGGTGCCGCACCAGGCCGAATCACCAGTCAAGAGCACTCGGCCACTCGGCGAGCTCCAACTAGGAGCGTGCACTTGGCCGAGATACTCAAAGTAGAGATCTTGGCTGTCCCAGAGTCCCTTGATCATGCGCTCGGCATTCTCGCCGCCGTCCGCATAGATCTCGGCGATCTTCGCTTTCTGTTCGTCGGGCGAAAGCTTCTCGTACCCCAGTGACGTCTTGGCACTGAACATGATCCCAGCGCGACTGCTTTTCCCTTTGAAGTCGGGTCTGAAGTAGATGAACCGTTTTCGAGCGAGTGGGATGATGTGCCATTGATCAAAGAACGGTACTTCTTCGAGTGGGATACTGAAGTATGCGATGTCTACAAGCAGCTCAATCAGCACTTTCGTAAATGCATTGAGAGTGATATCGGGGCATACTCACAGCAACCGATAGGTTTGTATTCGAAGCCATCCTCGCCAAAGACGATCTTTCGACTCCGACTTCTGGATCCTTCGGCGATGACGAGGTAGTCATAGACCTCTTGCTTCCCGCTCTTCAGCCCAACTTTCACCTTCCCAGCTGCGTCCTGTTCTTCGACGCTGACGATGCTATCCCCGAAGATCCATTCTGTCTCATCCTTGGTCTCCTGGTACAGCATATCGGCAAAGTCGCCGCGAAGAATCTCGAATTCGTTGGTCGGGCCATTCCCGACTGGAAGCTCAAAGTAGACCTTGTTGTTCTTGTCAGTCAGAGTGGAGCCCTTTTCGCCAGTGAAGCGGGATCGCAAGGCTCCTTCTAAGTCCATGCGCTTGATGGCTTCGAGCTGAGACAGAGGTCATGAAAGGTTAGCTCATACGATTACTGAACTGCTCGAGTAAAGAGAACTCACACCGTAATGCGCAACATCGATGCTCTGTCCTCCAGGCCGAAGCTCGGGCCATCGCTCAAGGACAGTCGTCTTGAACCCATATCGATTAAGCCAAAACGCTACTGACGGTCCAGCGATACTTCCGCCCGAGATGAGAACGCTCTTCTGCACAGCTGTAGACAGCGTCATTGTTGTGGTTGTCGATTGTGACTGACCGATAAAGGGCGTGGGACGTGGGATACTATTTCGACAACAGGGAAGTTTATATAGCTAATCTTAAGCTGGTCAAATCAAGATGTACCTCCGAGATAATGTCCGAAGGCGTAATGGGACGCGTGTCATTTCGGCGACAAAGTGCTCGGTGCCGTAATAACTGTCAGAGTCCGATCTCGAGTTCGTCGATCTACGATCAGGCGAGTGCCTGGCGTGCATAGCAATGGGTAAGATACAGGTCATGACGCCTCGCGCCTCGCCCATCGCATGGTCCTGTTTGTCACGTTCCTCTCCGCGCGGACAACGTGAAAGTCCTTATCTCACAATATGTTATGCGTCCGTATTCGCAATATGAGTATGGCTGTGATCGCCGTGTCACACGGGTACACGGGAGAGATATCGGGGATATCATGACGTGTTCACGCGCGGAATTCGGACATGTCCGCGGTGGAATGACAAATCGTCGCGGCACGACTGAAGTCTTTTCCTTGTCCCTCGTCCCATATCCCTCGTCCCTCGTTAGCCTCGTGTGTCACGGCAGTCGAGCACGATCTCAGCATACTGCAGCTAGTTCTACTAAAAGCTGAAGGCGTGCCATGCGAATGCGCATGCGCATCCGAGCAAGTAGCGAGCGAACCGGGGCCCGATGCTCAGTGCACTGCGCATCGAAGCATGCGCCAAAATTCAATTGAACTAGACCAGGCATTCTTGTCGCCAAGGATCCTTTCACATTCGAAATGACAGTTCGCGCTTTCGCTTCGCGTGCTTCACGGAACAAGAAGCTCCGGCCGTATCGAAGACGTTTCTGCGAGATAGAACCAATGCGAATGGCAAGCTGCAAGTTCCATTCAGCGACGAAGTATAAAAGTGAAACTGCTTCTCTCGCGAATCGCGAAGGTAAGGAGGTGGAACCCAGAAGCAACCACGACGAACGATTCGCACGGGAAGGCGACTGCTAGCACTTCCCTCTACTCGCCGCGGACAGGTTCACAAGCACACATATATATAGGGTGTCTCTGCCCACTCTGTTCAGATCAGCACACAGCTCTCATATTCCAACTCGCTTTCACAAAGTCATCTCTTGATACTCCCACACCTGACTCGTGTTCCGATACATCCAATATCATGTCTTCGAGTGGTTACCCATACAATTACTCTTTTGAAAGCTTTACGAGGAGCCGATTCATGATGCCCTCCAATCGCACGACTGCCCTGACAACTCAACGTGTCAGCTCAGACGATGAATGCGAGGTGCCACCTCTCAAAAGAATCGCCGTCGCATGCAACCGTTGCAGGAAGCGCAAAATTAGATGTGAATCGTAAGTCTTCCGCACAGCCGCCTGTACGTTCTGCCGAACGCGAAGTTGAGCCGAAGCCCATTGAAGGCAGATTCAGTCTATCTTAGCTCATAGTGACCCGACTGACATGGTATTGACATGATTGTTATTCCAGACCCGGAGACTATACTACATGCAAAACATGTAAAACCGCGTGCGAAACGTGCGTCTATCAACGCGTGGGGTCGATGGCCGCACCCTTCAGGCCCGAATTCGAACGGGGGTTGCCTTCCAGCGTTGGGTCCCAGGCAGATGGGACGACCATCCCAACGCAGGCTTCTCTTGCGCCAATGCAGCAAGTTCAGGGGCCGACGCACTCGCTGCCAGGAATTGAGGCCATGCAGGCCATGGTTGCTGACGGCGTTCGACAGACTCTCGCAGCGAACGGGTATCCCCCCCTCGTCCCGTTATGGTCTGCTTCATCCACGGGTCCGGCGCCACCCCCGTATCAGTCAACTGTGCAGCCGAGCATGATTGACCCGCGCATGTATCATGGCGCTGGGTACCCGCAGTCGGCGCAATACCCGTCTTGGCCCACGCAGCAGACGGCAGCCTGGCCCGCTGGTCAGCAGCCGCTACCGTCCCTTGACTCGGGCGTCGGAGCCCATGGCTTTCCGCCCCGCTCTGCAGGCTACCACTCGCACGACTACCTCTCCGCCCCAGCCCCAGGGGCCGCTGCTTCCACATCCGGCTACAGTTCTATGGCGAGCATGGCTTTGTCCGTCAGTGATCACATTTCTCAGCCTAAGTGGCGTACGATTGCATCGCAGGCGACCAAGTCGGAAGATGCGGGCGACGATATGAGCGTGTGAGCTTCGGGGTCACGCTTCCTCGATTTGTGTTCGACAGGCGACCGAGGTGTGTAATGAGGTCTGCATTGCTAAGAATAGCTTTACTTCACGGTTGATATGCACATGCACAGTAGTTGAGCGGCATTAGAGATGTATTCAGCTGCATGTCATTGGCATTAGCCAGGCAACGTGATCAGGGCATGGTGAATACGTAATATCGTGTGTGGTGGATTACACTCAGGGTCCGATTTAGATCATATCTTCCGACCGCACAGGTCCTCATCATTACTTGTCCACCATCTCACCTTTCAACGCCTGCTACTAGGCTACGACGCTACGAGCTGGCTGACCCCTTTGCTTCGAAATTCTCGTCATCGACTTCGGTGCCACTGTGCGCCTCGCAACGTCGGCCCCGTACGCCATACGCCTTAGTCATATCGCGGAACAGAGCGGAGTCTGGTTTCTGGGGAAGAGCAAAGACGAAAAATCTTTCAACGTTTCGACAAATCTCTGATACCTCCTTTCAAGACATTACATCACTCTCATTCGCTCTGCAAAATCCTCGTAGACCAGTTCCTGTCGACTCGGTGACACCAGGCGACTCTCCTTTCAGAGCGCCACCTTACAACATTTCTGCACTGTATTGCCTATTCATTATCGCTCGTTACGCCTGAAAACCCTCTCAGCTCGCCAAAATGCAGCAAGACACCTTCACCGCCTACCCGCACCTCAGCCATCAGCATCCGTGGGCGCACGACTTTATCTGCTGCGATCATGACCACCAAGCGTCTTCGTCGTCTCCGCATGGTCATCTCGACAAACTCCAACCCTTCGATCCGTTCCAGGTCTCCCACTCCCAGCAAGCCGCTAGTATCGCCTGTCATTCCGACTGCCCGCTAGAGACGTACTGCAGCGGAGGGGACTACTGTCATGATACGGCCCACAATGACTGCGGTGGAGTCGACGAGTGCTGTACTGATCCGGAATGCGAGGAGAGTGTGGCCGTGTGCACGACTGCTACGGGCTCTTGCGAGGGACATGGAGGTCGCGAGAGTTTGCAAGAGTGGGCAGAGAGTAAAGAGGGTTGTCATGCCATCCAACAACTGGTAAGTTGCTAGTACGCGCGAATGACGTTGTTTCTGACATCAATCTAGCTCGAATGCTGCAATCAACCCAATTGCGATCTGCCAATATGCTCTCAAGAGAATGAGACGGTGCATCCACCACCTGTTGACCCCCTCGCGGCGCTGTTCGAATCAATGGTGTATCAAGCTCCTCAAGACTCAATCCCGTCCATGATGACACCCGTCTCCCAGATTGACACTTTGTCGCACACCTGCCATTGGGGCAATTGCCACCTAGTCTTCAAGTCTATGCCTGATCTGCTGGCTCACGTTGCCGCTGATCACCTTAGCGCCTGGGGTCAAGCGCCCAGGCCCACACCCTTACCTCCCATGCAAGCGACGCCTATCCAACCAATGTCATCGATGACATTTGCCACACCTCCTCCGTCGATGAGTGGCAGCTCCCTGGGCGTCAACAGTGCGCAGCAGACTCCGGTGTCGGTCACGACGGATCAGCTTCTTTCGTGTCTCTGGGACGATTGCTTCCCGCAGAACGACTTTACTCCGGCCACAGAGAGCTATCATCACCATACGCACTCGCAGCCAATCCAACAGCAACTCTGTCACGATACAACTCACGTCCATCAGCCTCAAGTGCATGCACATGATCATACCGCAGCGAATGGCGAGCCTTTCAGTCCAGGAACGATGTTGCGTCACGTCCTCGAAGAGCACTTGGGTGTGCCGGGCGAAATCATTGGCTGGCCAAACGAGCCGCAAGGTCTCACTTCCGATCACACACATCTCAGTCCGGCTGGCACGGCCGACGCGCACCATCACCACCATCACCATGTGCAGCACCATTCGCATCATCATCTGCCCACACCGCCATCCACGGAGCACACCTCGTCCACGTCTTCGCCGCCGCCGTCCTTGGGCAAGCCACTCGTGTGTCTCTGGCCAGGTTGTCCCATCCAAGCGCCTTTCCCAAACTCTGCGATGCTCATGGATCACTTGTCCGAAGTGCATATCCCGAAAGGCAAAGAATCGTATACATGCCACTGGGACGGCTGTGGTGGTGAGCATGGAAGGGAGTTCAAAAGTCGTCAGAAAGTCTTGCGACACCTGCAGAGTCATACGGGCCATAAACCCTTTGTTTGCGGAATATGCGACCAAGGGTTCTCGGAGGCCGCACCTCTCGCTGCTCACATGCGCAGGCACGCTCAAGAAAGTGAGTCGGAGCATGGGCTGCACCGCATTCCTTGTGATTATCATTCTGACGAGCTGGTTCTAGAACCATTCAAGTGCGATCATCCGGGTTGTGGCAAGAGTTTCGCTATATCCTCTTCGCTCACCATACATATGGTATGTAGATATGTAGTCGAGCTCGATGACGTGCATATGCTGATTCTTGGCGGTAGCGCACCCACAATGGCGAGAAACCATTTGTCTGCCCGCATTGCAACAAGTGAGTTCAAAGTCGAAATTGATGATCGTAAATTTTGCCGATTCTGACACCTATGATAGGGGATTTGTGGAAGCGTCGAACCTTACCAAGCATGTGAGTCTAAGCTGTACCACAAATTGAACTTTAACTGACTGGACCATTATCGTAGATCCGAACACGTGAGTTTCGGAAGCTGAAAACAAAGACACCAACACCAAGTGGGACACTGTAGCTGACCACCTGTCTCTAGATACTGGCGAAAGACCCTTTGCATGCGCTCATCCCGGCTGCGGCAAGCGCTTTTCCCGTCCAGACCAGCTCAAACGACACATGATCGTACACGACAAAGTGGCCGACAAGCGCAAAGTGTTGACAGCGTGAGAGTGCGTGAACGGCGAGAGGTGTTTTTGGACTCGTACAAGGACTCTCGATGGGTACTCAAGAAACAGATCAAGTACAGCGCAGACGTCGGGGATGATAATGCAATCGTATTAGTGCTGTAAATCAGTTACGAGTACGCTGCGGATAGACTTGCGTGCGAGAAGATGACGTAAACAAGGCCCACACTCGTGGTCGCCTGAATCTAGGCACACGTTTCCCTTTCCCGCCCGGTCTGTGCGCTTTGTCCCTTCTGCTATTTCCGGTCTTTGACGTTATTTTGTATCCGTCGTCCTTGAGCAATAACATCATTGCTGTGCTCGCTACCACAAACAGCATTGACAAAGGACAAGACAGATTCTCCCACGACTCCTACAGCGAGAGCAATAGTTGACCCATTCCACATGTCAGCTTCCAGTTTCAGTCAATAACCCCGCTTCCACATTTGCTCGCTCATCAGCAAAAAAAAAATGATGGTCGCCGCTCTTACTCTCTTGGTGCTAGGAGGAGGACTCGTCGCCCAAGCTCAGCTCACGCCGTCACCCACCTACTCTCCGCCAACAGCTTCGGCCGGACTGGTATCCTCCACCGCTTCGCCAAATGCCCAATGGTCCAACGTATTGGGCAACGCACTGTATTTCTACGATGCGCAACGATCAGGAGATCTGGATGCTGGGACGTACGGGAACAGGGTAGCGTGGAGGAACAATAGTGCTTTGGACGACGGGAGCGATTATGGGCTCGATCTCGTGGGCGGCTGGTATGATGCGGGAGACTATATCAAGGCTACTTTTCCGCTCGTAAGCTACTTCTGCGTCTACGTCTGTCCGGATAGAGGAGGAATGGTATGCTGATTAGGACTCGGTCCAGTGCTTCACCCTCTTCGGCCTTGCCTGGGGAGCGCTGACGCACGGTCAAGGCTATGACCAAGCGAATCAGACAGCGTATCTCGACGGTACTCTCCGATGGGGCTTTGACTGGCTGATCAAGGTATGTTCCCCGCTAGCAGTCAAGAGCAATATGCACATACTGATCCCCGTCCGCGTCTCCAGGCTCATCCATCAGATGACGTGCTCTTCGTACAAGTGGGCTCCGACACGGTCGATAATGCTTACTGGTAAGTTAATAGATCCTGGTGCCCTCAACAAATTCTGACAAGCACGCTCAGGGGAGGCGACGAGGACATACCCGGTCCACGACCTGCGTATCCCGTCAATTCGTCGTACATCGGCACCGACGCCTGGGCCGCCGCCTCAGCGGCATTTTCCATCGCCTCACTGCTCTACACCCCATCAATATCGTACAACACCACCAGCACATCGTCGCCGCCGATCTCGCCATCTTTGGGCAATTCGACATACGCATCGACTCTCCTGTCCCACGCAAAGACCCTGTACGATACGGCAAATAGCACCACGCCACAAGCCACGTTCTACTCTACTCTGGGCGACGAGGTCGCTGCGTACGCCTCTTCGACCTGGCAGGACGATCTCTGTCTTTCCGCCCTAGCCTTGGCCTTGGCCACTAACGACTCTGCGTACTATTACGATGCGTACAATTTCTACACCACCTACGCCATCTCGGGCTCGCAGGAAGTGTGGAATTGGGACTCCAAGTACCCGGCAATATACGTTCTCTTCGCCGAAGCAGCTACGGCACGACCGGGGCTAGCGGAAGGCGCAGGTCTGAACGTTAATCTCACTGGGTGGCAAACGGAAGTGGAGAACTACTTGGATAGAATCATAGATGGCAAGACTAAATCAGGTTATTTGACGGATGGTGAGTATAAGAAATATTCTGGATGTACCGAGATGCGGTAGATGTACTGACGCGGCCCGATCCAGGTGGTCTGCTCTACTTCGATGGCGATTCGGACGAGGCTTCACTCAACCCCGCCACGGCGATCTCTATGCTCATGTTCAAATACGCTCCTATGGCATCGAGCACGGACAAGACGGAGTCATACAATGTGAGTTGACCATGACTCTGCACAATCTGCATCGTGGCTGACACATCGACTCAGTCATTTGCTCACGGCCAGCTCAACTACCTGATGGGAGACAACCCTATGAATGGTGAGGCTAGACCAGCGAGATATCTGTAATGGTGAATTGTGCTGATGCCTAATCTTCAGCGGTCTACCTGGTCGGCTCACATCCCAACTCCCCGCAAAACCCTCATTCCGCACCAGCATCAGGCGGATCAAATATATCGGATATCCGGGACTCTCCGCCCACCGAGGCGTACATACTGTACGGCGCGATGGTCGGTGGGCCGCTGTCAAGCGACAAGTTCTGGGATTGGCGCGACGATTGGGTACAGACTGAGGTTGCGCTGGATTACAACGCTATGATCCCGACTTTAGCGGCTATGCAGGTGAGTGCAAGCGTGTCATTTGGCAGTGTCTGCATCGATCGTATGTGATGAGACTGATATTTCATGATTGTAGTTGCTAAATGACACGGCGGACCCATACTACGTAAGCCTGCAAGCCAACACCTACACGATACCCTCCGGAGAACCATGCGACGCAGCCCTCCCATGCGAGAGCAGTGGTGGAGGCCTCTCAAAGGGAGCTCTGGCAGGAATCGGCATCGGCGTCATACTGGGTGTCGGGCTCATCATTGCTGCGATATGCTATTGGAAGAGGAGACAGATCGCTGCATTGTGGCGGAGAGGGTATCGATGAGCTGTATGTGGACGAGGGGTATCAGGAGTTTCAGGGACATCAGGTGTGGAACGGATGGAATGGATGTAGTGGGACACGGACAATTATCGGATCGGAGGACTAAGCTCCTGGTTATTGAGCGCATCAGATCACTGTTGACGACATGTAACGAATTCGTACGAGTGCCGCACTGGCACAGTGGCACAGTGGTTTGCAGTGCTTGTGCTTGTGAGGAGTACGCTGACGAGCTATCAAGCTACCTTAAGACTTGAGATAGTGAGACAGTAGACCTCATCCCTTGTCTGATCATCCTTTGATTCACAACTCCAGTGTGCAGTAGAGAGTGTGACACTCCTATGTCCGATGATCGCCCAGCTCCTCACCTGTTCGCCTGCTCGCCTGCTCGCCTGCTCGCCTGCTCGCCCACTCTTCGTGCCCTGTGAGGCTCGATGTCAAGCCAAAGTCCATACGCTCACATTGCGTGCCCAGTCATGATTGAGCATACGGTTTTTAGCTCATTCACCTAAGTATCGTACAGTCGTTTCACCGCGTTGCTTCTCGCTATCGCCAATCCGCAAGCAAGAGATGACGACCTATCCCCCAACTCAGTCGGAAGGGTGCGTCTATAACTTCCACCGTCTGCGGCACGATCACTAACTCACGTCACCTTCTTCAAACTAACCCCCATTCACTGTCATATACCCCGTAGCTGCACTTCCCCTCCGCCAGCATACATCCACTCCCCGCCGCCACCACAGGCAGGCATGGTGGCGGTGCTTCAGCAATCCCATGGTGATGAGCACGAGAAAGAAACTAGTTCCGAGCCAGTCCAAGACTGTACCTATCCTCCCGCGAGAACCGTACCGGCTGTCAGTGGTCCTGCGATCCATGCGAGCGGTAGCGGCGGCAGCGGCGGTGAGTCGGGGTCATCAAGTTCTACTGCCGTAGCGCAAGATGGAGGGAGACAAGGGTAAGTATGATACTGCCCTCTCAGCTCATTACATTATATCTCGTATGTGCACTTCATGGCACTCCGCACGCGAGCGTACCTTCCACTCTCGGACTGGAGAAACGACACGCTCGTTGCTGATGTCCGACCATCTCCATCCCTCAGGTCTGACTCTGCGCGCAGGAAGGACGATCCCGATCCCGAGGGCGACACGCTCACCAGCAAGTCAAAGTACGACGCGTGGTACCCTGGCGATGCGTCGCACCGCGGTCGACCAGCATGGTGGAATCGCTACTTCTGCTGTGGATATGGCTTTGCATGTCTACTGTGTCCCTGCTCCAGCTGGAATTGCGCTCATGAGTGTAGTTAGTACAGTATTAGTATTGCTGTGCGAACACTTGTATATAGAGATTGTCGGCGATGATGATGGGTATTGTCAGGGGTATGTTCGTCGTCATTGTCATAAAGGACTAGTCGTTGCTTTCCAACATCTACGAACGGATGAGAGTAGGGGTCGAAGCCGAGCTGGAGTATATGTCAGTCTGTGTATGAGATGTTGTCAGAGTAGACAGGTGCAGGATCAGCCGTGGCGCCTCGTTCATTCGTCAAGCCTGCTCAACTAGTGACAGAGAAGCGGGATATCACTCGTTCATCAGACATCATCCACCCCGCTCCCTCCCTCTCCACCATCAGGTATTTCCCTAGCACCGCCCAGGCGCACGCCCCATCCCTCGACTCTAGTCTCGCCGCGCCAAAGCTCGTGTCCCGCTCGTCCCGCTCGACCCTCTTCGGATCCCTTCTCGACCTGGTGAAAAGGTACTTTAGCTCTCTTGGCTGCCCTCCGTCGTTTTGCAGATCGGACAGGACCGTCCAGCCCTCTGGCGTCTGATGATGTCGAGGTGGACTCCCCAGTGGGTAGAAGTGAAGCAAGAGGAGGTGCGGGAAGTGAGAGTTTCGTGTTGCAATTCAAGCATGTCTGATGTATTACGCTGAAGGAGTTCGGGCTGGCTGCCAGGCGGGTCGGGAAAAGCAATCAGTAGACTGCAAGTGGCTGGCGACGGAAAGGCAGACTCACGCCGATTCCGTATTCGCGATGTTAGCCCGGGGACAAGTACCGTCGAGCAGGTCCTGCATACCGAGCGCTTGAGGGAAGGATCACTGTCGCACCAGAATCGTCAGTCATGTCCAGTCCGCAATCACATCTCCTTGGTTGTGGAGAAGAAGGATGAGAGCAGGATTGGGAAGGAGAATTGAGCTCACAGTTTCAACTGGGTATGCACGCCCATCTTCCTGCATTCCTTCATCCCAGTCCGAGCCAGTTGGTCGAAATCAACTCGTTGCCTGTGCCGTTTCGGAGCTCGGTCTCCCTCACCCTCGATACCCTCGACGCTCTCAACTATCCTAGCCTTCCCTTTCCCTGACCCATTCCTATCTCGAGCCGGATAAGCCAAGCTCCGCTCGGATCTCTGCCCTCGGGCCGAAGTCTCTCCTGCACTGGCATTGGCACGGTCATTGTCGTTGAGCGACTGGAGGAAGATGGCCGCCTGGTAGCTGAAATTGACCCGGTGGAATAGATCTCGACTGGGCATCGCGGGTACCTGTGCGGGTGCAGCTGTGGGCGCAGCGGGCGCTCTCGCTTTGTTCTTTAAATTTTTCGATTGTTGTCCATTTGACGGTCCGGCAGCGGGTTGTTTGGCCATCGTGATAGTACGTATCAGTACGCCACTTGTATCTTGGAGAAAAAAAAGTATGAAAGGAGGTGATAGTGATAGTAGTAGCAAGTGAAAATCAACTTTCCGTAACTTAATTTGTGTGAATGATAACGCGATTATGATTATGATTATGATTATGATTATGGTTATGATTATCTGCTGCAATTCACATCCACCTGGTTTGCCTCTACACCTCTCTTACAACGCCATACTCCACCTTCCAACCCATTCTATCGTCAGGAGGTGAAAGGCTGAGCTGCGTGGAGTAGGGGCTTACGGCAAAGTCTAACGTGCGAGCAGCGAACGCAATGTCACGCCGAGCTGGTGCGCTATTTCTTCCTCCCACCCTCAACCTACAGAGCAGAGCACACAGTGCTAATTTATCCGTCGTACGTAGCTGGAGGACAAGATGATCCTGTCTCTCTCCTATCTTCCGACGAGGAGTCCGCTCCTCAAGCCGGGTGTAAGTCCTTCCCCATTCACTTGTCGAATGTGTTCTGATCATCAAGTACTGAGGATAGCCTCTCGCCAAAGACCCTCAGCTGCGTCTCGCGGCGGTACGTCCATCTTCTATCTTCCCTTCCTTACACCGTAGTAAGAGCTAATGAGATACGCTCAGTACAACTCATGACAGTAGACATAACGCAGTCGGACTCTGACGATGCGCTCCGCGCCTCCGCGCTGGCTAGGGGAGCGTCGAATAGTGCGACGAGTACTTCTCCGATCAAATCTCGGCGAGCTCGGGTATCAATCAGCAATTTCCCCAACCATGTTGATCTCAGCGACGATGAGGTCCCGGATCAACCACATCGGCCGAACCTCAGCGCTAAGGCCAGGAGGCGGATCGAGGAGAATACGAGAGCGGGATCATGGCTCAATCCGACCGTTATGACGCCTACCAACCGAATTCCCCGCCCAGAAGCAGATGTGATCATGCACGCCCACGCCCCTCCTCCCGCTTCTGCTGCTCGACCTCGGGCTGCACTACGACCGCAGTCTAGCCCGCAGCGCGCAGAATCATCTCAAAGTGTCAACCATGCTCAACCGCGGGAACGCACACATACACAAGCACGTCGTGGTCGACCAACCACTGCTCTCATAGACGATCAGGACAAAGGAAATGGTAGCTGGCTTAGCCCAGTCGTCATTGCTCCCGATACTTTGGACTCTAGCCCGGATCTCACACCTCTCGCAGAAGCTAGCGGCTCGACTTTCGTCAACCATAATCCAGGTACAGGGAGCTGGCTCAACCCCCTCGTCGTCGCTCCCAGTGCCTCAAACTCAAGTCCAGATCCCGCTCCTATCGCAGTGGCTAGCGGCTCAACTCTCGTCAATCATAATCCAGGTACAGGGAGCTGGCCCAACCCGCTCATCGTAGCTCCCAGCGCCTCCAACTCAAGTCCAGATCCCGCTCCTATCGCTATAGCTGGCGGTTCATGGCTCAATCCAACGGAGATCAAGCCTCGATCTGCGGGCACTTCGAGCAAACGCTCCCCTAGTCCATCTTCCCCTGATCCAGATGGGTTGGCGAATCTTCATCCGTTTTTAAGGAGCAGGCGTAAGGGAAAAGCAAGGAGGATCGAATCGCCGTCCCCCTCACCAGAAAACATGGCCGAAGCTATAGGTATGGCGCAGGAGATGTTGGCTATCCCTTCGCGGCCTATCGTGGATGATGCCGTCGCACAACCCCGTGCTGGTCCGCGATGGGTCACTGGCGATGATGCGCCGCCAGTCAGCCAAGACTCGGAACCTTCAAGGATTGTCGCTGTGACGGGCTCCCTGGAGCCTACAAACCTTACTGAGGCACAATTTCCGTCTCCAATCCCGCCCTCACCCCTGCCGTTCACCGAAAACTTCGCTAGGATCTCCGAAGTACAACAAGATGAATTGTTGACCCCATCAGGAAACAATAGCCCTGCGCCATCTTTGCCAGCTGTCATCGTTGAAGAAAAGGCGCCAGAGCCTGCCGAGATCATCGATAATCAGCCTTTGTTCAACCTCCCGGATCACCCGGATCTTCCTTTGCATGGGGCAGGACCCAGTCCGATCGATGTCCCCATGGATATCGACATCAAGCCCACCTTGCCAGTATTAACGATACAGCATCTGCCCGCGGGCTCATCTGGCTCAGTTTCGACATTACCAATCGAGATTGAGCTTGACGACGACGATCTTGCAGACCTGACTTCGAATGACGGTGATGCAGATGAGACAAAGATGGCTCGTATTACCGAAGACGCGGCGACGACAGAAGATCTGGGTCAAGCTGGTAACGAACGACTCGAGGAAGCGGTCGAGGACGTCCGAGTAGGCGTCGACGAGGTGGCAATCGATCCAGTCGCACCGGCGTCTCCGCAACTTAGCTCATCACCATCAATCGAAGAGATCTCACCGGGGGATATGCCATCGTCCTCAAAGGCAACTCTGCTCAAGCGACCTCGCCGAAAGTCCGGACGGCTCGAGTTCGGTACAGTGCCCAAAAGCATAAGTTCGGGTTCTCATCGAGCATCAGCCGGTCAAGCGAGCTCGTCCAGGCCGGTATCAATCTCGTCAGGCCACCGGTCGGTCTCCCCAAGACTCGAAGTCGTCCTGCCTACGCGTAGTCGGCGGGAATGGCGTCGTTTAGTCGAGACAGAAGGCGAATCGGACGTTGAAGATATGCTCGAGGATGAGACACACAGTCCGCCCTCAAGCGGACCATCGAACGGTCTTGATATAATTGAGTCGAATGACTTGACCATCCACAGCGTCTACCCTCTTTCCATTCAAATACCTGATCCACCCCAACCAATCGAAAGACAAGGTCAGGCCAACCGAGTTCTTGATACGCGCTTGATCGACGACTGGAACCGGCGCAAACCGTACTTGACAAAGAACCCATTACTGCACAAAACAGTGTTCGAAGCATACATTTCGCATTGTACATCCGAGGACGAACCTCTAGCAGGCGAAATAAGGGTAGTGAATGAACTTGACGGAGAAGGCGCACCGCCCGACTTTGAGTTTCAATATTCCAATAGTATGCTTTACAATCCTGAAGTGCCAGACCCCGAGCTCAGTCTGGGATGCGATTGCGATGGGCCGTGCGACCCGAATTCGAAGACTTGTAGTTGTGTCAAAAGGCAGGAGCTGTACTTCTACGATCTTGGCATGGAAGGGTTCGCTTATGATGAGTGAGTCACTTCCGTCTGGCGTGCGAATGGATCTCGGTCTTCTTACTGATATGACTGGCTCGCCGATAGGAACGGTCGGATCAAGGAGACTTCTGTGTCCGTTTGGGAGTGCGGCAAAACGTGTGGATGCCCTCCGGAGTGCATGAATCGGGTGAGCAGTGGCTACGACGACCCACCACTTTGATGATATACTGAATCCATCTCACAGGTCATTCAGCGTGGTCGTGGCAAACACACCCAGATTCAGCTGTTCAAGACGGTTCGTTGTTATTCTCTACCGCTGGAGGGTCCGCTGATTACATCTTGGATGCAGAAACTGAAAGGTTGGGGTATTCGAGCAGCCGCAGCTATCCCCGCCGGTACATTTCTCGGTGTCTACGCCGGCGAGCTCATCACCGAGCATGAGAGTGAAGAGCGAGGCAACTACTATGCGAAATTGGGTCGGACGTGAGCAAAAGCTTGACTTTCACAGCCCCGTGCCACATCATCCGCTGAAATTCGGTCTTTGCTGGTTGTCAATCAGGTACCTATTCGACTGCGATGGATGGCAGATCTCAAATCCGCCTGCTGGGCTCGAAACGGTGGATCCAAGAGCAGCCGAACTTGCTGAAGCAGCTGCGCAACGGGCGAAGCAGGCTGCGATCGAGGCAAATGACCCGGCCTGGGTGTATAACGCCTATAGTGGTGAGTTTGACTCTACTCTGTTTGAGACATCGTGCGATCAGAGGCTGATAGCTTTTACAGTTGACGCTTTCCATTATGGAGTGAGTCATAGTCGGTGGAAAGCTTTGACAATACTGATATACTGGTATCTAACTTGACTTCGTGAATAGAATGTGAGTGTTCCAGACATCACAATGACACCAGGTATGTAAAGAGTTGTGCTGACAGTGGCAATTATTGTAGTTCACACGCTACTTCGTGAGCACCCACACTTTATTGGTGCGTCCTCTTGCTGATGTCTCAACCCAATAGAACCACTCGTGTGATCCCAACTTGGCCATCACGCAAGCTTATGTCAAGGTAAGCTACAGCTATTGTGGCTATTGGTGCATCACGCGACGACCGGACTAACGTGTTGATTGCGCAGGACTTTCATCCCGAAAGACCTAGGTGAGTCACTGTCTCAGCACTGATGGTGTCATGGAGTTGTAGCTGATGGTACCACTTCGCGTAGCCTCGTGATCTTCGCTCGGAGACCAGTACGAGCAATGGAAGAGCTTTGCATCTCATATAAAGGGTTGCCGGTACGTCATCTCCACTTGACCTATTCTGTTATGAGAACAGCTGAGCTGATATTGGAATTTGCTGGCGCGCAGGATGACGAAGATGACAGACGTCCCGAACCTGAGCCTTCGCCCAATTATCGCAGTAGAAAGGGTAAGAAGGCAACCAGCAAAACTTCCGCGTCGGCCCATATCACCGGAACGACCAAGAGCAAAGTCGCGGCCAAAGATCGTTGCATGTGGTCAGTACCTTGGCGTCTCACCGATAACACATTGGCGGATAGCTAACTGACTACGATTTTGGGATTTGATAGCGGCACGGCGCTGTGCGATGGCAGGATGTTCAATTATGGTGATTGAGAAGAACTGAATGCTGTGACGATTGTTTATTATAACTGTGTACATATCCACTTGTCTAGCTAGCTATCTATGTGCACTCGGTGCTTCATGTCCATCATTCAGTGCAGCGAGGCACTAGGATAGGTGTATCATCTAGAACATACGCAACGGGACACAATGTCCCTATTCATGAGTGTCCGAGTGTTGGTGATTATGTTGTTGACGACGTAATGTACTCAGACGGTAGCAATGTATACGTCATGCAGTATCATCGTGGTGTTCTAAGCCATCATCGATGATCTCAGACGGAGAGGGTTCGCCGAGCGTCTCGTCCAGTGCGGTCTGGAGCTCAATGAGCAGATCCTCTGTTGCCCTTGCGTCAGCTTTTAGTCAAAGTTGTTTTATTATTGATGAGCAGGACGATGCGTACGTACCTGCTTGAGCGAGAGCGACTCTATATTCTTCGTTGGCGACGTTGATTTCGCCTTGGAGCTCTGCTATCCTTCCAGCCTACGAGGGGCGACGGCGATCACAGAATCACAGAATCGTAGCGAAGAGCAAATGCGACAACAGGAGAAAGAGAAAGCATGCACCGTCAGCTCAATTCTTCTTATGCTGTGATATGGCAAGATGGCAAGCAATCTTATGGTGGTTGATGGGATAGGAAGAGAGAGGCCGACTCACACGCTCGAGACTATCGTCCTTCCTCGGCAAGGCAGCTATGAGCACATGGATATCCTTCGTCCGGCGTATGATGTCGCCCACGAAGGTCTCTATCGCGGCTGGCGAGGGGGCCGAGCAGTATCATCAACATCAATGACTCCGTCCTTCATCTGGTGTGCTACACCCGCGCCCGCACTCACACTTGTAGTCTGCCCGCGAGGCTGCTTCGGTAGTGTGCAAAGTGGCCGGAATGGATTTTGACGCTTGCTCGAATTGCGTTCGGCGCGTTATGTATTCGATCGAAGTGGAAGTTATCGTGAGGAGCTGAGTCGAGGTCATAGGTGAGCTCTAGTTTGACTCGAGGGATACGAGGTTGCACCGCTGCAACCGCACACACTCACATCGAGGATTGCATCCTGAAGCTGAGTGATCCTGTCCTACGACCGCGAACATCGCCATTAACAAACTGATCAGCTTATACTCGCCGAATACCAACGACGCAACCCACCATGTCAGTCGATAACTCGTCGTTGAGCATCGCTGGTAGCGCGCAAGGTGTGTTGCGGCGCTATGACATGCCCGACGTCTGTGTCCGGGTCGCGAGGCGTAGAGTCTATGCTGCAGTCGGAAGTAATGGGAAGTAGAGGTGAGGTGAGAGGTGAGAGGTGAAACTGACACTGAAATTCAAGGCAGAGGATGGAATCCGGTTATTCGGGATCAATTGTCGAGTGAGTTTCAAGTGGTCCGTTCGCTTCGATCAATCACAACAACAACAATAACAACAACGGTAACAACGGCAGTAACAACGGCAACGTCAACCTACGCGATAGTGCTACGGACAACTTAGGGGGCCTCGCACTCGTGACGGGCAAACGCGTATGACAGCATGTCACAGCCCGAAGAAGTTTACGACAACCTCTCATCATTGCTCCACCCCCTTTCACTCACTGGTCGACATCGCGCAACGTCCGAGATCTCTGATGGGCTAAAACGGATACGGCGGGTCTTGCTCACCGAGGGGATACCGGAGGTGGTAAGTGTCTCTTCGCGCCTTCTCTGCCATGCCCCACATGACTAGCAGGGTCGTACTCTTGTATCCCGCCTTCATACCTACATACCGCCGAGTACGCGGTATATATCAATCGCTAATTCCCCTTGTCATCACCTACTTAGCCCGGAAGACCCTCGCTCCGCTCAAGAATATGGAAACTGATGCTCAAAGTCGACACGTTGAACGCGGAAGACTACCTTCGGTGGGTCTCAATGGGCGCGTCCTCCGACTCGCACAAGAGTGCGTATTATGATTGTTCTACCTATATAACTTGACCTCGCCAGATCTATCTATGAACGTTGAGCTGATGGTATCGTGTTGGCTTGACTTGCGTTGATACGGTAGTCAAGAACGACACGTTCCGCACTCTGGCGACGGACACGCAATTCAAGGGCAAGGTCAAGGAAGATATGCTCATTCGTCTCCTTGAGGCATTCGTGTGGAAGATCACCTGTGAGCCAGCCTTCGCAAATCACCGCACGACGCAACACGCAGGTCGCAGATCGCAAGGTAGAGCTTTCTCAGCTGATCCCATGAATCCGCCATAGCTTCGGAATCAGAGGACCAAGGACAGCCGTTCAAGTATGTTCAAGGTACGTCTTACCCTCGCCTCTTTCATCGAGTCGACTTGGGAGTGAGCAAAGTACGACCACCCGCTGATTCGCTTACTCGCACATCACAGGAATGAACGTCCTCTCTGCGCCGTTCTTGTACGCTATGCCATCGCAGCTCGAGGCGTTCGCGTGTTTCTCCACGTTTATCGAGAACGGGTGCCCGCAGTATGTCCAGCCGTCCCTCAAGGGCGTCCACGAGGGATTGAAGGTGTGTCCTAGAGCCCCAGATTACAACAGACCGACTTTCTGAGTCCCTAACTCAACCACTCCTCACCACAAACGCACTTGCCGTCGCCTTTTGAGAAGAAAGTTTCGCTGACAGCCCACGACGCCACGACGCAGCTCCTCGATCGATGTCTCGAGATTGTCGATCCGGAACTATACGATAAACTGGCCAGCAAGAATCTCAAAGCGGAGATATACGCTTTCCCCTGTGAGCTCGCGCTGTACCTTGCATCACCTTGCATTCTGGGTTCACCTCACTGATCTGCTGCGTGTCGTCGTACGTGATGTCATAGCCGTCATGACGCTATGTGCGTGTACGCCCCCACTTGAGGAAGTGCTTCGATTATGGGAGTGAGTCGCAGCGCGTCAAGTCGACGTCGTTCACGTCCATCGGCGAATCAGCGTCCCGATGTGGCGGCATGTAGTCGCGAGTCAACTTCGAACCGTGCTGACTCCTATACCAGCTTCTTACTGGCGTTCGGCCTGCATCTCAACGTGCTGTGCGTGATAGCACAACTGCTTTTGATCAGACAAGAACTGATGGATTCGCCCTCGTGAGTGCACGCACTTGCAGTTCTCCCTCGTCGTCCCTATCCGGTCTTGCCATTGCACTGCGCACCTTCAAAGCGTCGGCTTGTAGAGCCCACATAGATGCCTGAGCTGACATGGACACAATACACTCAGCCCTATGAAGATCCTACGCACGTTCCCTCCGCTAGACGCTAGACCCGTGATAGGCGTAACGGTAGCGCTGGTCAAGGATATCCCGGAGGAACTGTATCGCGAACTCGTTGCGCATCCTTACGCCGTATGACCGACGTGGGCTTTCATCAGCCAGGCTTGATGCTTCCATTTGGCTGCCTATCACAATCCTCTTCAAGTCTATCTCAGCTCAGCTACAGGGTCAAGATTTGGATGCGACGTAAAAGGCGATGAGGCTCAGTAAGCACCAGTCCTGTATAGAACGTTGTACTCTCCATACCCCGCATATTCTCATACCATATCAAGAATCGACAGTCATGTAAACTATCCAAAGTGCAGATGAATGACAGTGCGTCTCCGCATACATCTCTTCGAACAGTACGATAGTAAGCATTATCATACAGTTCAGAGGAAAGCATGTGCAAGCGGGAATGAATTGTACTAGCATGTCGTCAAGAAGCATTTCGTAATAGTCGTAAGATCGTCATAGTCCATTAATCCGCAAGTCCAACATTGTCCGTTTGTCCGCACAGCGCCTCGTCCCGCCTCGCTACTTCAGCAAGTCCCCCTGCACCCATCGGATCGATTCCGATTCCGAAAGCGACCACTAGATCTTACCGCCCAAATTCCGTCTGGGCACAACCACCAGACCCAGCGCAGGTCCAAGCGCACCTCTTCCACTCCCATTCTTGATCGGGGTGGCCGTGCCCACTGCGCCTGGGCCTGCGACTCTGCCTCTCACAGCCATTCTCCCGTTATTGGCTTCCGGCGCCAGAGGCCGAGAAGACTGCGTTGGCTTTTTGATCGGTGTACCGCTCACGCTCGTCCTTCCGTTTCCCGTAATCGTGGCCGTGGGAGCGGAAGCAAAAGTGGTAGTGGAAGATGTCGAGGTCGAAGTCGAGGTCGGGGTCGATGTCGAGGGGATGTTGAATGCGCCGTACTCTTTCCATAATCCGGCCAGGGCTTTATCTTCACTCGGCGCTTTCCTGTGTGTTGCTGCACGAGGCGTCGATGTTGACGACGATGTCGGTGTCGCTTTAGCAATAGCGACAGACGACTTGTTCCCCTGAGTCTCATGGACGGTGTCTCGTTTCAATGCTACGCGAGTAGCGGGTCTCGCAGTTTGATCGCCGGAAGCACTCGTGGTCCGCGACGAGCCGGCCGCTGAAGCTGCCCGAGACGAGAAACCAGAGTTCCACACTGGCTTTTGGGTGATCACTGGAGGCGTTGAGCCCGCCATGGCTCTTGCTCCACTCCCGTTGCTATGGGCATTGGGTCGATTGAGCGTTATGGTGGGCGGCAGCGATCGTCTAGCTTTGCTCGCTGCTCCAGCTCTGATCGGCTCGCCGCGCCCGCCATTTGGTACATTGTCGTCTGGCCGAAGCCGATTGGCGAATTTGGCATTTGCAGCGCTGCCCGCTACGTGTCCTCCACTTGACCTTCTGGTCAACCCTACCCGGGCTTCAGTTTTCGGGACACCTTGGTCTCCCGTCGGTGATCTTAGGGATGGAGCCGTCCGGGTACGAGCGGTAGTGAATGCTGATCTGGACTTCGACATTTGAGGGACGGGCTTGACTTGATCCGACCCTTTGAAAGCGAAAGACATGACCGACATCCCGTCGGACGCATTGGAATCCGTATCGTCGTCTTCGTCACGACGAGATCTAGAAGGTGTCGACTTCGTGGGTGAACCGTCATCGGTCTTCAGGGGGACTTTGGTCGGGGTACCGTGAGGAGTGCCCGGTATGGAAGGTAGAACGCTTTTGGCCTGTTTGGGAGAACGAGGCGGTGCTTTCGAGGCGGATGTGGCGGGTTTGACAGCTTGTCGAGAATGAGCAGATCTGCATCGCATTTGCGCAAGAGGTCAACATGGGAATGGCCAAAACACAACAGGATAGGTACTGACTCTTTCTTGTCTGCGGAAGCGGTAGCAGTGCCAATTTTCGGCTCAAGGTGCCATTCGTGCACCTTCACGAACTGGTATTTGCGTTCAGTCATTATCCGCCAACGAAAAAGTGCAAGTCTAGCTCACCCGATACAGATTTCTTGGCCTGACTGACGAACGGCGCTTGCTCATTGAAGCGTGTTTAGGTTTATCCAGATCGGTAGCGGAGTTTGAATTCGATGATTTGGTTAGACTCGACATGGGAAGTTGAGTAGTGCCCGTCCGTGCACAAAGCAGCGAAACATCGGAGAAGTGGCTGTGGGGGAATCAGCGCTGATAGCAAGCTAGTCAAATGGACACGTACACGATCCAAAGATCCGTATTCTCCCCATGTCCACTTTTGAGCATATCGCTGAGCCGCTTGAATGATTTCTTCTGCTTGACCGAAGCTGGATCCAGCGTAGACTTCGATTTCGCCTCGCCATTTGTGGGCTGGGCATACTGGGCTTCGTTCAGAAGCATACGATTGGGTTTCGGAGTGATCATTGCCTGTTGATCAGGTCAGCACTTGCGAGCGTATACGCCGCCGCGCTACTTACCTTATCTGCTTCCAAGCCTTCGATTCTCGCCCAGGCGTCTCTGGTTTTCTCTCTCTCCTCGAAGCTGCTCTTTTCGTCTTCGATCTGCCTGACGATCACTTCCACTTCATCCACCATGCTCAGAGTCGCCTCGTATTCTCTCAGAGATGGGTCGGTGTTGTATAACAGATTTTGGAATAGCAGAGGATATTTGAGTAAACGCTGGAAAGGCTTTGAGAGCGAGATGACCAGTCCAGACTCGCCCCGGTCCGCTGCCAGCTCGTCGAGGGAGATCAGCAGTCGACCAAGTTTGCCTATATCGCTCTCATCTATGCGACGAGAATTGCGTTTCGAAGATTTGGCAACAGTGTGTGAATGTGGATGAGTGTCGCCAAATAAGCCCAGAGCGTCGTCGACCTGCTCGAGTGCTCGTTCCAGGTGCAGCACGTAGACGTTATACTCCCGCAACACGTATGACTGACATGTGAGATTCAGCAAGCATCCAGTGGTCATCATCTGAACGACTTACATGTGTGGTGAAGACATCAGCCAAGCTGCGCACCAAAGGGTACTGATCTTCATATCGTCTTCTGAGGGCAGCAGCAAGCTTGATGTGACCCTCCAGGATCCCCCCAGAAAGCACAGCCATGACTTTCTCTAATTCTTCTGGCAGGCGCACATCTCTGCTTGTGATGGACGAGCTGGAAGACACTCGGTTGTGCGGTTTATGCAGTTTGGCGTGCTGAGTCATTTCGGGTTGATATGACATCCTCGCGTGTAGTGCAGGCATGACTGGATGAGTCTCGTGAGCAGCGCTGCTAGCTCGCCTCGGGACAGGCGGCATCGAGTGGCGAGAACGACTGGGAATGAGTGATGAGAAGCTCGATTTGCGAAGGCTCTCCGATGGCCGGCCGTTTGTGAGGATGTTGTACGCGTTCATCCTTGCTGCAGCTGACGGTGGTGGGACAGAGAGCGTGTTCCCCGCACCACGGCTCATTGCCTCTTCGCTCGGTGTCACAGGACCAGCAGTACTTGCGGAGCTATCAGAGGGTATACGAATGTCTCCGCTGCTGAAGCGACCGGGCGTTGCATATCTGGCTGCTATAGGAAGATCGGTGACCGAGTCTGACGAAGGGGTAGGTGATGTAGGTGATACCAGGGAGAATGTACGGCTGAGTGTTGCTGTGCTGTCGAATAACTCGAGATGAGGTGATTGTGCAGAGGGCGGGAGAAGATTTCGACAAAAGGTCTCGTTAAGTTTGATGAGCTCTTGTACGTATCTATCAAGGGCTATCAGCGACAGCACGGCGTGACGAGTGCTAATGGTCCGCCTACCTTTCTTCACTGCTGACAATCTCCCACAAAACCTCCTGTCTCGTTCTCTCCCGCGGACTCAAGTTGGCGACAAGCTCTTCGTCAGCCATAGCGCTCCAGCTATCTGGCGGCGGCAAGTAACTCCCCGTGCTCATTGCTCCCAAGGAGATCTCTGATGGCGTAGGGGACAGCATGGAGCTTTTTGCTGGCGAATGGGAGCGATTGTGGGACATGATAGGTGATGATAGAGAGGTGGGATTTGACATTGGCGGCATGGAAGCTTTGCGATTTGTTGGTGGTCGAGAGCTGAAAGACGAGAGGAACGGTGATGATTGGCGTGATGTTGGCCGTGGTCTGGAGGAGGAGACCGACTGCGCAGTAGGTGGCCGAGAAGCAAGTATCAATGGTTTGAGTGCGGATGTCGACCTCTTCTTGCTAGGGGAAGTGGAAACGGCTCTTTTCCCACTAGCCCTGCTTGACGGGCGGCCTCGAGAGCTTTCTTCATAGCCATCGCCTACATCCAGGTTACTCATTTCGTCCAAGTTGATGACTACACTGGTGGTCGGTGTAGGCACAGGGCTTCTGAACGTGACCTTCTTCCCTCCCGCATTCCCAGCTTCCATCTCAGGCCACAGCCCAATGACAGGTACTAGCCCGGCCTCCCGCCCGTCGTCAACATGTAGCACTTGCGGTTGCGTGCATTCCGACGATGTCGAGACGGACGTAGAGGCACAAGCGGGCGAATGGGAATGCTGAGGCGGGACAGGCGTGGACGAGCGAAGCGTTATCTGACCAGGAGTCTCGACCGCCTTGGACGTCCTAGAAGAAGGCCTGCGTTTGAGCAGGGATGGCGTCTTTTTGCTGCGTGTTGACGAGGAGCCAGAGCCAGAACCCGAAGCCAAGTTCTCCTTCTCCTGTATGGACAGTGACGACGTCGGACGAGAAGTCGAAGTCGACGACGAAGACGGCGGAGGGCTCTGGTTCCCATGTCGCAGTTTTGTGAAGAGGGACTTCATGTTGAGCGTTTGTTGCGCACCGCAGCGTACCACTCCTGCGCTGCCTGCTCTATCTTCGATGGTATTGGAGTACTATGGCGATCATGCGAATTTGTACAGTCGTATGATCGGAAATGTTACAGATGTCTATTGATGATTAATGATTGATGCAACGATGAATTCGTTTCATCTTTGTACAAGCAGCGCAATGACGTGTTTTGATCTGTTCCCAGTCATATTGGGGAATACACAACGTGTCAAAGGACACTGACCGGTGAGGTTGCTACATTCATTGCTAGTCATTGGTCTGGTACGCGTCATTCCCGCTACTCTATGCATTCGGCACACACTCCTGCACGAGCTCACATAGGCTGGACAGCGTGCTGGCTGGCCTCTCTACTCTCTACTGTCTGCACACACTCCGATCTCCGCAGTATAGCAGCAGTCCTGAAAGCGCTTCGAGAGCAGCTTGCTTGTCACTGCAGCCGCGGCCATACGATCACGCGACTAATACAACATATCTCCTTCCATATCTTCCACCATTCAGAGTGGGCACCTGTCAGATGTCAGACGAGCTGAAAATCAAAGATCAAACATTGCAGTTCAGACAAACAAGTCAAGCGCGCACGGACACGCGTCCACACTCAATCACGCGCAGTAAAATGCCACATCATACACATCACACCGCAAGATATATAACCCCGTGGACTGAACTACCCTTGTCGTGCTCACGTAATAAAGGTGATTGCTCCTTGCGGTTTACATGAGTAATCACAATCTTGGCATTGAAGTGGTAATTACGAGTAAGCTTCAACTGCCACATTCGCTCAATCTTGCATCATGCATTTATGCTGTGTACCAAGTTGAGGTTCTTTGCAGCATTGTAATCACGACCTAGCTGCACACTATCACAACCCACTCGTCCAACTGTGTGTATACCTTGGTCACTCATTCACTCGTCCACATTCATACAAGCGTCATCCAACACCCCACGTTCGCAGCCTTCTTACTTACTCTAAGCGGCAGGACAATCAATATCAGACCTCGCTACTACTGCGCGTTCAACCATCCAATGTTCATGACGTAGTCCTTTCCACTTTCGATATTTCACCATTGCACCTTTCGACATCCGACATCCGACATCCGACTTTTGACAGTATCGTTAAACATCCTGCCAGCAAGTCCTCATCACCACGCTTGTCAACCGATCTACTGTTTGCCGACCAACGCTGTTGGTAGTAGCCCGTGATCAGCATGACCATCCTCGCCAAGCCGTCGCGCTCATACGTTAAACATCACGACGAATCGGGGCTGAACTCGGTCGGCAATGAACCATCCTTAAATGGCACCAAGCCGACGACCAAGGCTGACGGAGGCTTCAAGACATATCGACCGCGTGAGTGAACCGTGGACATCTTAATGTACTTGGAGGAATCGCTAATGCTGTATTGTAATCTCTCCTGCACAGCTTTAACTGAAACGCATCTTCGGCGGCCGCTCGGGTACGATCCGCATCCAAACTCCCACTTCGCACCTCTTCCTCCCGCGTTCCAGCTCGCCAGCAAGCACAAGCAGAAGAAAGACCAGGCGTTGGCTGGACAGCGAGCCGAACTGGACCATATCTTACAACCGGGCTACAAGTCTACGTCAAATGGGATCGACGGGGAGAACGACAGTTCTAGTATCGCTGGGCCAAGTCGGCAATCGGCAAGTCGGACAGCAGGAGGTCTCAACGGAGGTGCCGACCGGAAGGGCAAAAATGCTGCAGGACTAGGCATACGCCCCTCGGCTTCGATCTCAAGTTTCAAGCAACAGCCAAATGGAGCTGGGCGCCGCTCAGGAGGGTTAGGAGGGATATATATCGGTTCAGATGGCAAGATTCACGACACGGAGTTCGACCCGTTCGGCAACGTGGCCGAGATGTCTAGGCGGAAATCGCGACGGCGTAGCGCTTTTGGTTCAGACCGACGTCGGGGCAGCGCCTCATCTGCATCCTCCAGCTCAGGCAGCGATGTCAACGAGGTCGCATCAACCCGTAGAAGTGTGGATGCCGGAGGTCATGAAGGAAGAGATCGGGAGGAGGAGGAGATAAGACGACGTCTGGAACAAGAACGACGGAGACTCGATGATGTTTCCGGGTTCGCAGCGGCACGGCGCCGAAGCATGATGTCGGATCGGAGCGGCAAAGCCACACCGTCGATACGTTCAAGTGAAGATGCCGCGGTATCAAATTACAGCGCCAGTCTTGCGCTGAACGGAAGAACCAAGTCTCAGCAGGGGTACTACATTCCTTCGCCCCTCTCTCCTACTTTTGGTCCACCACCAACCGGATCCTCCTACAACACCGCTAGAACCATGCCCACCACAGCAGAGGTGGACGGAGACGAAGAGACCTCACCAGCAAAGTCTACGGAAATAACTAAGCCACAAACACATCATACCAAGCCGCATCAAACCAAGAGCAAGGTCGAGGTTGCCCCTGACGGTTCGACAAAGGTGACGGGATTTGACGCACCTGTCACCCCTGTACCTCCCGCTACCCCAGCAATGCACAACCACCTTCTCCCTCCCCACATACCAGACACGGGCAGGATGAGCTTTGCATCTCGCGGAAGCTCTGAATACACGCGCGAACGACCACCTAAACCCGCCGAGAGACCTCGAGAGGAACTTTTCCCGGAAACCCCGGCACAGATCAAGCGCCGTGAGGAGCGAGAACGACGATCCGGTCATACGGCAGCCATGACTTCACGCGTCAGCAGTCTAGCCGTCGACACCGTTCTAGCAAGTAATGGGCGAGCGCGAATTCTGCCTGAGATCGAGATCGTCGAGGATGATGACCCTCGCATTGTCTTTCCTCCCGATGGGAAAACGACGCGTCTACAGCTCACGCACGATCACGTCATACGCGGTCCGTTCGGTCATGCTCTACATGCTCAATCAGGAACAGGCTCAGGCAGTCGTCGCGCTTCATCTGCCCACTCCTTTGGTGCGGGAAGCAGGGTCTCGTCTACGGTGGATGACGATGGTGGTTATCTGCCCAGTCGTTGGGCCAACGGAGATAAGGCTTTGAGGGTGACGGAAGATGAGCGAGAAAAGTATAGGCCAATGGAGTGGAGCGGAAAACACGGTGACGTGGCTGGGCACCCCGAAGATTGGAGGTGAGTACGGCTCGTAGTGTCTATGCTGTCAAATCGCTCTGCGAACAATTGCTGACATAATACTCCATCCTACAGACCAAACACGAAAGAGCAGGTCAAGCGGAACCTTAAGGACATTGCCACAAACGCGCGCTTCAGTTTGTTCCGCACCAAGAAAAAGCTATTGCGCAAGGCGGACATGTAAGAGAATGCGGGGGAGGCGATGATCTGCAATCTCTGTGTGGGGTAGGACTTGGCCAAGTGCTACAGCAGGCTTGGCAGTGCATGTATTGATGCTCGTGTTTGAGTGTCCGAGGGTCACTTTTATGGCGCCCGTTGGAGAGGACTTGTAGTTGTATCTGGTGCATATACACATATACGGAAATGTAGCCAATTGAATATCAAACGTGACCGAGACGAAACTGCGCAAAATTTGCTAATGGCGTCACCGGGCCAAGTGCCGAGTTAGTGTTTGAGGTCTGATGCCAAGATTGCCAAGCGAATGAAAAAGGTCCCGTCTCTTGGCAATCCGCTTTTCAGGTTACTTACTCTGCTCACTGCACTGCGTGCATCCTCTCCCCCACTCTTGTTTCTTGCTTCTCTTCTTCTTACAGCGCCTTCTTCTGCATTCATCAATCGTCAACTACCCCATCGTTCAAGGACTGTACTCGTAGACGATTTCAACTCGACTTATCCACTCAGCAAGAGAGACATCTATAGCACGCATCCTCTTCGCCGGGCAACGTATTCCGCCCTGATTCCGTGGTCGCGAGTTCGACTATCATCGACATCGCATCCACAGCCTTGAAGCAAGCATCCTACAAATTTCTTCGCCAATCAAGAAGACACATCACAACACTCATCCCCCTACCTTGTCGGGAGCGACACAATGACCTACCCCTCTCTCCCCACATCCGCGTATCTCCACCCTCTCCCTCGCTCATCTTCGTCCTCCTCCTCCGCCGACCCAGAAGCCGAGATCATCACCCCGGAACTACCATCGAGATCCACGATCCCTTTCGCATCGGATGATTCGGATGATCCGGTCCTCCAATGTCGATGGGAGGACTGTAAGCATGTCGCTGGCTCGCCGGACGAGCTGTACGATCATCTCTGCAACAAGCATGTCGGGAGGAAAAGTACCAATAATCTCTGCTTGACGTGTGGTTGGGAAGGGTGCGGAGTGAAATGCGTCAAGCGCGATCACATCACTAGTCATCTCAGAGGTATGTCCAGTACGCCTACGTATACAGGTCGCAATCCCTGCTAATATACCTCCGAAAACGCGCAGTACACACACCTCTCAAGCCGCACCCTTGTGCAGTCTGCTCCAAGACGTTCAAGCGGCCACAAGATCTCAAGAAGCACGAGCGCATCCATACCCAGGAACATCACTCATTGCACAAACTCAGCAAAGCGACGACATCAGCAGACCCAGCATTCACCTCTCGAGTATATAGCGGTCCAGGTCCTACAGATCGTCGAGTATCCGCAGACGACGGACGTCGTTCCCCGTTATCTCACTCGTTATCCCCATCCAGCTCGTCGTCGCACTCCCATCTTCTTCCTTCGTCACCATACGAACATCTTTTACCTGGCCACCATGGCGACAAATCCGTCTCTCCAGACCCATCGACGCTTGCCGCGCTGCACAGAAAACAACATGAGGAGCTGGCTGCGTACCAGCAGCGCGAGATGCTCATGCTCCAACAACTTGCGTATAACCAGTCGCAGACTCAGGCATATGCGGTGCGCTTGGCCAGTGATGGCTTCGCTCCTCAAGTAGGCGAAAAGAGGAGTCAGGATGGTCGAGATGGCTTCGATGACCTGTTGACCGATATGAAGAAGCGCAAGATCGAGCCAGTGTACAATGCGGGTGAGTTCAAACCGTCTCTTGGGCCATCGATCTCCACTGACATATCCGTGTGTTTCATAGACATGATGCACCGCCTCAATTCACTCGTCGCTCCGTCTCTGCCAACAGGATTCCCTCCTGTCTCGTCGCATCCACCAACCAATACCTTCTCGACCCCTGTGGATACATCATTCAATGCGTATCCCAACCTTCTCAACCTACCACAGCCTACCGTCCCATCCTCTCAACCTCAACCAACTGCTCCATTGTCGATACCTGAAATTCGAACGGAAGCCGATCTCGCCATGTTCAACGAGTTCATGATCTCACTTGGACGTGACGCGGCCAGTACCCAGAATGGCCTGCACAATGTCCCAATGATGCAGACTGGTTCCAGCTCTGGTATCTCGGCGTCTCTCAACTCCGAATCACCCAACTCGGACTTCAGCCCTAGCATGGAAGACCTCTTCAACAGCGAGGAACTTGCTTCGCTTGGCCTGTCAGGCATGCCTGGAATCCCAATGCCCGAAATGATGTCTACTACGACTGGTTCTATGAACCACTTGTCTTCTTCGATGCCGGGACCTTCAACTTCGATCAACTTCGGTGGTCTATATCCATCATTGGACCACATGACTGGTCGACCGCGGACTGGCAGCGAATCCAGTGTTTCTGCGCATGCCGACCCGCTTCGCCGGCCTATTGCGGGTCTGCCTCGCGCGTCAACCGGCAGTGTCGGCATGATGTCCATGAAGCCCACTTATCCTGCCAACATGTACGGTACAGGTCAGGCACAGTACCCAGAACTGCCCAATTACATGCACACTCAACCTTCATCAAATTACTCCTTTGACAACGGCGCCGCTGGGTCCATCGATCACAACTATGCGTCGTTCGACTCTCTCGCCAGGTCGAAACAGCATCAATCGATGTATCCCGTCGCAACTCTTGCGCCAAAGGACTTTTACAAGAAGACTTACAGGCATGTCGCTCCGCTGGGTGCGAGCGTGTCCGCTCGTAACACGATCCGCGAAAGTGCGGAGAGGACAGGAGGAATGGACGACGATGACGATGAAGCATACGGGCACGAGGTCGAGGAGCCCGACGAGCTTGACATGGACGATGATGATGAGGAGACGACGCCCAAAATACCAGTACGCGCTCTATTGAGCGAGGCCGAGTCGGACCCAGCATTGAAGCTGCCCGCTATAAGAGAGCGAACAGACGACGACATGCCTCAAGCAGGTCGACAGTCTTTACCGCCAATCCATCAGCAAGTCGAATTCGATCTGGGCCATTATCGCTCTTCGTCCGCATCAACGTCTACTTCCAGGTCGCACTCGCCTGGCGCGAACAGGGCTGTCCCAATCAAGAGACACACGGAGGACGAGATACTGCGCGGTGTCAAGCGACTCGAACTTGGCGGTGGAGGGTCCATCTCGACTAACAACACCGACGAAGCCGAGGACGATGATCGCGAATCCAGACCTGGTACGGCTACGGCTACGGCTACTCCCGTGATATCCAGGACCAAAATGGCGGAAATGCGGAGACAGCACGCGCAGTTGATCCGAGCGTGGATGGTCGCTGTGAACCTGGATTGGAAGCGGCGACAACTTGAGAATGCACAACGGGATGAGCTTGAGGATGAGGATGAGGATGAAGTGCGAGTCAAGGAGGAGATAGATAGGTCCAGGGAGGTCAGTGTGAGCGCGTGAGAGTGAGAATCGGACATTGTACTATTGTAGAGTAAAGTTATTCGGATCTGGAACACGAGGGCAATGGTATGGGTTCAGGTAGATTTTCGTGCTTGTAAAGAATCATGTAACATGTACACTCGTCGAGCGAACCCTCATTTCATGCCCACTCCCATCAACTAGTCAGCGAGTTCACTGTGGTGAGATGTGTCTCAAGGTCTTCTACACCGAGCTACCGCTTATCGATCATTTCAGAGATGGAGAGAACGTTAGAATAGTCACCTGTCTGACGAGGATCAGGCGGTTCCACGGTATCTCCAGAGGAGGGCAGGGCACGCATAGCTGATGCCGATGCTTGGGAGCAGGATGGCTTACTTGTCTCGCCTGTACATGTTTGGGTCAGCACAGACATGCCCTTCGTGAAGCAGGTAGGATAGTGAGTCGCTATTGCACTCACCAGTCCACCTGTTATGCACCGGCTCGAACATCCCTGGGTGACTGCTGGCACTAACGCTAGCGCTGGAAGACGCTTCCTCGGGTTCGAAGACTATCATTCATGTTCCAGTGAACGAGGGATACGCACAAATTCGCAGATGGTCGGCAGATGGTCAGCGCGATCATGTTGCACTTGTGATAGCGTGACGTACAAGTAGACTCGGTTATTGGCGGACCACGTCCAGTGAGACTGCCTGAAGCATTTCCCGCTGAGCGCAAAATCCGCCTGGCCCCTGATTTTGAGTAAGCTTTCCCTCCGTATAGGCATGAGCTTTTTGCGGTGCGACAGTCATCGCACGATCTGTGATCGGTTGAAAAGAGCAAGTACATTTTTCAGCTTGTGGAGAGTATCCGAGTGGACGACGCTCTAGACGTGACGATGCTCACTCAGTCTTTTTAGTCTCAAACGAGCACTTGACCCGTCTGTGATAGCAAGTATCACACGATCTTCGTTTGGGACCTGTCTTGCGCGCACGTAGGCGTGACGAAGGCTTTGCCGGGTCGACTGGGATGAAACGCAGCTCTTGGGAGGATTCAGTCAGTTCAGTATGACCAAGCTGGCTTTCTATGCTGTGAGCGCTCAGCTCAGGCACGTTTGTATTGATTGCGGTCCAGCTGCTCATGATGGGGTGTGGATTCGCCGTTGATTTTGCATTAGGCGGTCTTCATAGAGGAGGGTGGCAAGCTACGATATTTGACTGCACTTCTGCTCAAAGGTGCTCAACGAAGGCGACTGCTCAGCGCTCCAAGCCTTTCGAGCCGGACTGTAAGTCATCCCCTGCGCATATGACTTCGTAGCCGATTTGCGAAGTGCGAAGCAGTCAAAAGGAACATCCTGGCCACCTGGCCCTTCTCCCCCTAACTCCTCCCCTCATTACTCCTATGTGCAGTCCCGCACTCGAACGCTTCTGTCATTGCGAAGACCACGTACTAACTTCTTATGTTCTTCGAAGCATGTTGTAAGTGAAGAAACGTGTAGGCCACATTGAGGATGCACACTGTAGACTATATTCAGTTCAAGCGTGTCATAATTGGGACTTGTCATACTTATTGATGGCTCATACGGCATATCACAAGGATTCACGGGACGAACTCCGAGTGCGACAGACGTGATCACGGACTATGAGGCGTCGTTTCCGTTCGCCTCCCGACACCTTGACGATCTCCTCAAAAAACGTGTATTTTATACAGTATGCAGCTGAGCTTCTTTCATGACGAGTACGGATATACTACTATACCTCCCCAATCCCTCTCGCTCACAGCCCGGCCCCTTCATTTTGTACTCTCTCTCTATGAGCGAAAATGTCGAGGAGCACTGTGGTATGGCCTCTTTCAGGTCATATCTACACTGGCCTCACCACCATCGATCGTGTCATAGAGAGAAAGAACCTTCGCAGGTCGACTGATGTGATGGGGACGGGGCTGGTGCACTGTGTGCTCAGGAGTGGTCGTCGGGGCGGTCATAGCTGATGCGGATGCCTGGGTCCAGCGTGGACTGATCCAACCGTCCTGAACCGGGTCGAACATCTGTGAGCAACCGTAGCTGTGATTACTCACGGTGCTCTCGACTCGCTGGTCTTGCAATGGTTCTTCAATGCTGAGAAAAGACGCCTCCTGGGGTTCGGGAGCTGTAGTCCGAGCGGACAGGGAGTATATGCGGTACAGTGAAAGGTGAGCGGGTGCCCTTTTTCAGATGTGGCACTTTGGCTGCTGTGAGGAAGAACTTGATGGCAGGCGTGACTTACAGGCAGAGGGACTGTATTCTTGGGGTTTGCACACTTTTTGTCTCGCTGTGCACCTCGAGCAGCCGTTGGCACCTCTACAAACGTGATCAGCATGTCATCATACAGTTTTGATGTCCAGGTAGGACAGTGTGCGAGCACTGCACTCGTCGAGTCCGACATACAGTACGGGTGATGGTGAAGGGGTTTCCCCATCAGAAGAATATAAGCAGCTTACCTGTCACACGCCTGTTTGGCTCGGGCACATTCGGTACATGCGGTTCTAGCTCTGACCTTGCGACTGCCGGTATAGGTGCTCATGGGACTCTTGGTCAATGCCACGAGCCCCTTCGCCCTGGCCTCTGAGTAAGGCATCCCGTTGAACTTGCACGAAATCTTCTGTTGGAGACATGTGTCGCAGGAGCGGAAACTGGTGTCGCGAAAAAAGCAGATACAGTAGATATCTCAGCTTATGCTCATGTAGCATCCGGTTGAGACTCCAGCGGTCCAGATGCTCACTCGGTATCACCAGGCCCGAATGTGCACTTGACCTTGACATGTGTCATGGAGCATCTATCGCACGCTCTGCGCGTTTGGGCTCTTGCAGAGCTAGGCAGGCGGGGTTGCGGACGCGACGGGTCGACTTGAATGAAACGGAATGTCGAGAAACCTTCATCCGATCCAGCTTCACCAAGCTGCCGCACTTCATTGTCAGTGCTCAGGTCGGTCAGCTCGGATCTGTCTGTGTCCGATATAGCGAAGGTTGTCGTGTATCTTTCCATGACGAGATTGGTCTGGGATAGTCCATCTTTGATCGATGAACAGGCGATCTTTATATAGGGGATGCTGGAAAGCCAGGATGTCTGGCTGAGTTTCTGGCTGACCTCTCGAACAAAGGGTGCTGAACGACAGCGGAACGATCAATGCCCCAATTGTTATAACGCCGATCAGCTATACCCTTTGTGGAGATGCTTTGAGTCGGTGATTGCTCAACTGTCGGACTAGATACCGTACATTAGCCCAATTGAATGGCCGCCTCCACTAGTCGAATATATTATCCCTCGCTTGAACGCTTCTATTGTCTTTGAAGACGTCGCATTGACTATTCAATGTCCTCCGCAGCACGCAATCAGTGGTGAGCTGTATTGACCGGATTAGAACTCCGAAAGCAACAGGTCATCAATATCATTTCGCTCTACGACACAAGCTACAGGGTCCGCGGTCTATCGCTTTGCTGATCAATATCTCTTGGGACGATCTGTCCGGGCAGATATCTGTGCTTGTTCAGGTGGATGTGAGAATGTACACTCATGGTACTTCGAGCGCGTGCTCGCTCATTCAGTGTGGCCATCGGTCCGCGTGCTCTAACCATATCATTGCATACGACATGACTATGTCGAGACTGACCTTGCCTTGGCCGCCATTGCAGCTGTCAAACGTCGCCCACCTCAGTTACGGATAGCCATAGCTCGAGGACCCATGCTCCTCGGCCGTAGGGTGCTGAGAACTGTCGATAAGATCAGAAATGGCATATCCCCTCCTTGACCCTTGACTTATATCCCCATAGCGGCCCCTAGCCGATGTGGCCGCTTGAGTCGACGGTGACGCCCACTCTGACGCTGTCGCCATTTCAGTCTGGGTATGGGAGGCTGTATCGTGCGCAATTTTTCGTTGAGAGAGTACTGAACATACTATCAGTCATGCAGGTATCAAATATGACAATATCAGTTGCCATTGTATTTACCGGTCAAGCTTTTGGCGTCCGTGTCGTAATCCACGATGTACTGGCCGCCATGGTCTTTGATCAACCCTGTGAGGTTGTTCTTCGTCTGTTGGTCTAAAGAGCTGAGAGGCGGTTCGGGGACTGTCGTACAAGTGTACAGCATAGCGAGTATATATATACAGTAGCAGATGATGAGTTAGGCTTTTATCTGAATTGTGGCACTGCGGCATGACTTCATGAGGCACATGCGAGAAGAAAACTTACGGGGTGGAACATGATCATAATCTCCCGCGTATATGTCGTTGACTGCTCTCTCCCCCGAATTTCTAGTGTGCCGGTCGCACGAGACTTTTCGTCTGCTGCACAAAATGCACGCGGCGTCGCCTTTGTTCCTGAAGACGTGTTCAGTATACAGGTACTTCTGCTATGTGATATTCGGACTCGGAACAGAGGGCTGCGCTCATCGAATCATAGAGACTGATCATCGATGGTCGAATTGAGTCGACTGCCAGAAGACAAGCCGGAACTTACTGAATCACACACTTCTCTTTGGATCTGTAGCATCTTGTACAAGCGGATCCGGGCTGTCGCTTTTCGCCACCACCGGTCGAGGAACCTGATTACCACGCGGAGGTTACTAGTCATTTACCACTAGACTTACCGATCTGCCCGCCTTGTGGCGCGTACATGGCCATGCCCCACGAGCTGATGCCGCCATTGCTAGCTACAAGCCTTCTGAGTGTCTGGCTCCGCTGCAGATCTGCGGCGCTGGGAGACGGCCAGGAGACTGCTTCTACGAGGCTGGGATATGGGTGCTTTCTGTATACAGCGGTGCGGGACGGCCCGGAGGCTGACTCACATACACACAAACTGGCTAGTGAGCCTGTGTAATGTTTCGGTCATGGTTCACTGCTTTTGAGGGAGACCAGGAAAGGGGCTGACTCACGGGGAGGGACATATCGACTCTGTGAAACGCACATGAGATCTCTCGATGTGCAGCGCGTGCATCTGCTGTCCTTGTCTTCCCTCCTGGTGTATTGGCAACATCAGCATGCAGTGCCTCTTCATCAGATGGACAGCGCGTTGCCCTACTACGCCTCCCCATGCAGACGCTCAACGGCGAACTCAAGGCCTGGAGACATGTAAAGAGCTTCAACTCACCCTTGACATTCTACCTTGGCATTTGCGCAATTGATGCAAACTGTCCTGGATGGCGACTCGCGACTGCTGCCAGACTTGGCGGGTGCGTGATCCGTCCAGCTTGCGTTCTGTCTTGCATGCTCTTCTGCGGAATTCTGAGTTCCATACGTGCATGAGGTTTGCGACCTGAGACATGCACTGCAGGATCTGTAATCGATGTCGCCCAAAAGGATTAGTGTATTTTTCAGCTTGTGGGGATGTTTGGAGGACGAAATGTTGCAGACGCTCACTTATGGTCTTTCTCATTGCCGTCGCAATTGGTCTTCTTCCCACGGCAGTCGTCGCACGACGTTCGCCCACGACCTCTCCTGTGGCTATACTTCTTTGAGGATGACGAAGAAGCTGCCTGGTACAGTCGGGCTGAGTGAGATTCATGGGACCCTGCAGCTGATTCAGTTTGAATGAGCTGGTAGTCTGCGCTGTGAGCGCTGGGAGGAGACTCGTTTGCGTTTATCGGGGTAAAGCCGTTCATAGGAGGGCTAGTGTGTGCCTGGTGCGGGCTCGATGTTCAGATCTTAGAAGGGGTTCCTATCTATGCATAGTGGAACGGGCGAACGAGTGGCGGGAACGTAGTAGTACGTGCTGAGCCATACGAAACAGCTGAGAGTCGGACAGAGATTCTCAACGAAGGCGGACAATCCACCGCGCAGGAGAAAAGGGGCAGCAGGTTCCGTGTACAGCGCTTTACAGACGTCATCATGACTGTGAGTGCCCAATCTCACACGAGCGTCGGAACACAGAAGGTGCATTGGCACACTACTTCGCTCCACTTTGGTTCGATGGGGGCGGACGGCGTGCTTCTCGACCCCCCTTTATATATTGTCATCGGCGTCGCTGTCACGAAGCAAGTGGACCTTCGTGTGTAAAAAGTATTTCGTCGGCGTGTTATTCAATTCAATGAATACCCGGAGACGCTGGCATCGCTATATCAACAAGGCGAGCAAAGTGTAATACATGCAACACACACACTCCCCTTTCTGGTCAGATACCCTCTCAATCCCATGGAGCTCTGAAATCATACCCCGTCATGTAGGACTCGTTGGCCAAGGAGTCGAGAGCAGAGAGGGTATTCTTGGCCATCTCAGCAGAATCGCTGAAATCGGCCTCTGGTCCAGAGCGGTCATCGCGCGAACTCTGCGTGGGCACACTGGAACCAGCGGAAGCGGCCACTGAGCGATCTGGATGTGCAGACTCTGCATGACCTCCGAATTCGCTCAAATGCGAACTCTGGCAGGGGCGACTGAAGTCCTGATTGATAGATGAGGCGGTCATTTGCCTCGCTGAAACCCCGTCTTCACTGGAGATCGTTGGGAACATGTAATCCGATGGATCGCTGGTGCCTTGCTCAAGGAGAAGACCTACACCTGCTTGATAGGTGCTTACCGGAGGAACAGAGGGTGGAATCCAAGACATCGATGACGAGAAATTTTGAGAGACTCTTGATCGTGTCCACCACTGTACAACAGTTTGCCCATTGTATGTAAGCTGAACAGGCTCTGTGCCTTGCTCCCGAGGTATTGCCAAACCATTGAATTTGCAAGGGACCCGCCTGCTCATACATTCCGCACAGGTCCTGCAGGAAGTAAACAGAAGGTGTCAGACATGTTACGCTGGTCACCGTCAACGGCAGACATTGGATGAGTTCCGATGGGCCAAGCTCCAAAAAGGCATATAAAAAGGTCGAGTAGGCGACGCTCTCATACTGAAGGTACTCACCCGGCGTTGTTATCGATTCCAGAACACCTTTTCTTCCTTTGCCTACAGATATCACACGCTGTTCGCGCCCTGCCCAGGTGTTGGGGACCCGAAGGGCTAGCGATAGAAGTATACGGCACCGCTGCTGAAGTCCTGGTCCGATTTGTGCTGTCCGACGATTCGGCTTGCTCACTCTCTGTGATTTGGTGATTCCGAGAGCCGGCGCTGAGGTTTGATCCAACGGGCAAAGAAGGGATTTGTGAATAGTCGTTCATGATCGATCAAATGTGTACCGTACGAGTCGCTGCTATAGCATCTCAGTGAGAGGCAAATTGTGGATGCTTGAATGAACGCCTGCTCGCCTCCGAATGGTCTTATAAAGCTACCCAGAACACACCTTGTCAGCGAGAAGTTCGAGCCTTTGAGAGAAGCAAATCCTGGGGGCTGTGGTGTCATATACAGCATCTAGAAGGCACGCAGTTGGAAGGTCCACGACCATGCAATGGAAGGATAAGTGCATCTCGACTGCGAAATCGACGAACGCATCATGTTGTACAAAGGACCACTTAAAGAAGCATCGCCAACAGATTGTGTTATACTTAAACCGCTCAAGGTCAAGTGTGGCATTATCGGGCTGACACCTCCATCCTCTGTATCCATAGCGCTTTCTGGTCATGTGCCTCTTTGATCTTGTGAAATTCATGTACTCTACTTCACCCTGTTTGAGATGTCGGGCAAAGAGATTTGACTATTGGTAGCGTCTCCTTCTGCCGCAAGAGCATTGTCCTATTCTTCAGTATCAGTCCCATGATATTACAGGGAACTCCCTGTCGACAACTCGCGCCTGTGACACAGTCCGAATTTCACCGTGCTCCGATATGCTGGGATCGACGGAAACGACTGATAAAGCATCTGGGGGTGCATACGCCTCATGACTTTGAGGGCTGCTCGTGGACGAGCTAGTGGTCGACTGCGCTGAGACATCTGCCCCTTTGACTTTGGGCATTTGATCCGGTTGATCGTCTGGAACGCTGAAGAAAATAGATTGTAGATCGCTTTCTTGGGCGCTTACTGGCTGAAACGGGGGAGAGGGTCCAGACAATGCCGAAGCCGGGAAGCAACGATTTACTCTCGACTTGGTCCACAATTGATTGATAGTGTGACCATTGTATGTGACCTGAACGGCTTCTGTGGCTTTCTCGCGGGTGGTTTCCCATGCGCCGAACGTGCAAGGTCGTTCTGCGGTCTTGCAAAAAGTGCAAGGTCTGCGATAGAGGACAGGGATGGTCAGACGTGTCTCGCAACTGCAGCTGCCACAAGTGGCAGGTCCTCGTACAGTGTGGCCGAGTGCATCGAGACAAGTTTATGAAACGCTTGCGCAGCTCGCGATCTTATAGTACAGTACTCACGGGCTTCCGGCCTCGAAAATGCATCCCCTTCTCCTCTGCTTACATTCGTCGCACGCCGTTCGTCCCCGATGCAAGGGAGCGAAATCAGAAGCGCCGGGGAGCGCAGCATCCCATGTCACGACCGGGAAATCGCCGAGAGAGGTATCGTGTGATAGTTCGTCCTGCTCGACATCCGCGATTGACCGCTTTGCAGTACTGGTCTCATAGCTTGGTTCGACGGGGAAGCAAGAGTAGCTCATGATTGATACTATACGAAATCAGGTACTGCTGTGACTGGTTTCAGAAAATAGCAATGGCAATGATAAGATACTTGTGATAGACGCTTGTTCATGGCCGTCGAAGGGCTTTATAGGACAGCTTGGAAAGTTGTCTGCTACTTGAGAGGTTCGATCCTTTCGGGGAAGCAACATCGACGATGACTGAGCGTCATTTACATGAAAGGCATGAAGATCAAAGGACTTCCTCTGGAGAACGATCCCGAGAGCTGGTGGATCGATCGCGAAGAGGAGAGAACAATGCAGTAAGTAGTACACAGGTCTGTCAAGAGAGTATCCTCGCAGCCGATTCTGGCAAGAAACAGAGTGGCGCTGGTAACACTCGGACAAGTTCCATTTTATGATTGCGCTACAGTACTGAAGCTGCTGCAGCGAGATAGCAAAGTGCTTAGCATCTCGAGGTGCTATTATATGCCTCTGTCAAGAACGAATCTTGTGGGTATCTGGCGCACTCAAGATCCAAGCAAGACAATCTGATTTCAGATTATATGGCAGCCCTGACAGCTTTACGCTTGACCGTTTGGCTGATATCCTAGGCCAAGCACTTCCCATCACTGTCAGGAAAGACGAGATTGAGGGTAGGATTGCGCTATTGAATATCTTCCCATTCGCTTTGCGCCACTGTTTGGCTATGTATTTCGGACTGGGTATACACGCAATACGGTGTTTGCGCAGAGCTCCTGTACAAGGTGCTTGAAGCTTGTGGGAATCGCTCAGGACGGTATGGGTGCGGGACGTACGGCGTGCGCGGAAGAGGCATGACGGGGGGCCACATCATCGAGGCAGTATTCGGGTCGAAGGAAGCGGAGTCACCTTGTACTCCTGACTCGAAGCCTATTCCAGTAGGCCAGGCGACCGAATTGGTGTTTGGGGTATACATTTCCATTGGTGTCTGACGGATGCCATTTACAGGGTGATGTAACGAGACATGGGCTGACGCTGGATAGACTGAGTGTTGCTGGATCTCATGCTGGGTATAAGCTACCGGGTCTGTCCCGGAGGACGGGTATACTGAGCTGATCCCTTCTCGATTTGGCCTCACTATAGCATCCTCGCTGTAAGCTGAAGCTGAGAAGACCACCCCGTCAGGCCAGCGCAGTCCTTCCTCGCGGTCCATCTGGTCGCCCGGCCCCCGTTTTCGCGTAGGCTGGCTATGAGCAGGCGCGGCCGAGTCTGACAGGGCTGTGTCTTGCGTGAAGGAAGTATCCGCCTCGTCAGGAGGCACGAGAGTCGGGGCCGAATGCGGAAAATAGCGTCGCACCTCCCGCGCAGTCCACATGCATGCGACGGACTCGCCTTTGTACGTGATGAGGACAGGTTCAGCCGGCGTCTCGCGGACCTTCGTGGCCGCGCTGCGTTCAGCGCATTTATAGCCTTTGTTCGTGCATTGCTCGCATGGCCTGCGGGGATAAGTCAGTCAGGAATGATCCATCAAGCTCAATAGGAGACGATGGAGATACGATGGAGATACGATGACGATAAAAGTGAACGGGAGCTCTGGGGCAGCGCCGGTCGAGTGGCAAAGCCAGTAGATACAAGAGCTGCAGTGCGCACAACTTGCGCAATGGAGTCAGACTCACTCTCCGTCCTTCCTGGGGCGACATTTCACTTTCCGTCGGCAGCACATCTCGCATGCGTGCCGCGGCCTCCTTCGCGGTCTGGGATTGTATAACCTAGAGCCTGAGGCAGTGTTGGTCGCGTTTTCCGTTCTCGCGGACTGAATGTCGAGCCGCTTCGAGTCAGCGGAGCTTGGGAACGACTCTTCGGTGGCAAAGCTGCGCTTCAAGGAGCTTGGTTCAGACCCGAGCGCGTCGGTGGGGACCTCAGTCTTGATGATATCGCTCATATTGGATTGATGGCGACAGATCAAGGAAAGGCATATGAATGGGTGGTGCAACAGTACTTCAATTAGATAGTTCACTTTATTGGCGAGCGCAGCTTTCAGCAGTCTCATGGAAATGGAGCCGGTAAGCTGATGACAACGAGGAAGGAGAGACAATCAATATGACTTCCAGCGAAGCGTCTCCTCGCTTCTGTATAGAATCGACTGTTCACTCCTTTCTCTGCGAGAACCGCCACTTCGCCTCTACAGTATGTGTTCGCGCTCTTCTTACCACGATCGCCACCGAGAGTCTCCGGACACTGGCCGTCATGGTCATATCGAGGACGCTCAGGACAACAATGGTTGGCGTCCTCAGTGATTGGATGACATGCACAAAACCTGGTGTGCATGTGGCTGACTCGCTTGACTGTATGCTCACCAGCTGTTCGGACACTAGCTGTCCTCACACATGACCTATGTGCTGGATGATTACGAGTAGATTGATTGCTAATGTCACAATTGTCCATAGACTTTCGGTGGCGACTGTATGCTTCTCGTTCGTTTCTTCGAAGGATACTATATTCTCCCTTCTCTGCAGATGATGCAAATGAAATGCAAGGGCCGATGCCAAATGTGTAATGCTACAAAATGCACCTAATCATGCTGATACTAATACACTACACTACACCACTCCAACACCATGACTCAGAACCCATCCCAACCCCATATACTCCTGCCGATCGTATGTCCACATCCCTTCCTATGATTCCCCGTCATCCCGCCTCTTCCGTCAACTCGCTCACCTTCCGCTCCGCGCCTAGCGGGCCCCTCGCAATCGGGCACAGTACAGATAACACATGGCGGACCGTGTTTCTCCCTAAACGCTTTGTCCGTGGCGTACAGCTCAGCATCCGCTAGGGCGAGTCGGTACGGTTCCAGGTACTCCTTGAATTCGGATTGTTGTTCTTCGGGCAGGATCTCGATGAGACCCGCTGTCAGATCGTAGGCGCTAGGCGGATCAGAGTCGATCGCCTCGGACGGCGAAGGGAAGCGGAACAATCGTACGTCCGTAGGAGGCTTGGTCTTTTGCGATCCTGATTGCGCAGTTGAGGCTCCATGCGATCCTCTCCGCTTCGTCTTGTGGCTCGATCCGCTCGCAGATTTGTTATCCGATTTCGCGCTGCTTCCAGATCCAGCAGCAGCCTTCTTCAGCTCCTCCTCGCGCCACTCGTCAGCCTTCCGCCTTGCTCGCTCGTATTTGTCTGAAACATGGATCGCCCATCCCAAAAGCCGGCCAAGACCATCCTTCCAACCAGCGTGAAATTGGTCTTCCCAATCAACCACTTTTGCCGTTGAGATCGCATGCGCTTCGCCGCCGATGGCGATAGACTTGAGGGTCGGTAAAGGTGGTAAGACCAAATAGAGCTTGTCAGGAGGTGGCAGCGGTACGGTAGATTTGGATGGACCAGCTGCGGCGGCGCTACGACGAGTCGGGCGGTCTCGTAAGGAGAATGTAGAGTGGGCGGCAGATCGATGACCGCGTCGAGATCGAGCTAAATCGATAGCGCGCTGTTGCTCCTCCATTCGCTCCATTGCGGCAATAGCCTCAGCGTCCTGCCTCGCTTGCTCGTCACCCGAAGCATTTTCGGCGTCTCCCCTTGCACGTGTACGCGCTCTAGCCGCGGCGGCTTGTGCTTCCGCCAGTCGTGTCCGTTCTTGCACCTCCCATGCAGCGATCTGCCTCTCTCGCTCCTTGCCTCTTGCCAGCCCAGCCGATACCAGCAGACCACCAAGATCGTTACATAGCTCCGGCCCTTTCTCCCTTGCGGTGAAACCAAAAAGGTTGACTCGATCCAGTACAAGATGTTCCAAGCGCCAGTACGAGCGAAGGAGCGTAGAGAGCGTTGTGTCTAGCCTGACATTGGTGGTTGAGAGGTCGAGATAGCGAAGAGCGGGGAATAATCCGTGAGATCCTCTTGGCACGGTGATCAGCACACGGGCCAGGTCACGAGAAGGCACTCTCAAACGCAAATGTGTTATGTTTGTAGCAACTGGAGCTGCGCCAAATTTGGCCAAGCACTCAACGTCGAAGAAGACGATAGGCTGAGCGAATGTTTTTGGCATGACTATGCCGAGTTTCTCGTTCAGATACGGGTTGCCAAAAGGTCCGTGACCGGTATATGTTCTGTTGGCGGCATCGGTGGGGTTATCCGAAGTGGAGGAAACGGACGTAGGTGGCGTTGACCGGCCGGAGACACCATCGACGCCGCTGCTACCACTATCAGAATTTGTAGCTGTTTGCTCAGTAGCGAGAGACAGATCGGTGAAGGAGTTGGCTAATGAGGCAGCGGCGGAGTTGACTGCTTTTGGTGGAGCAGTCGTCCGCGGAGGGAGATCTTGAACGATACTGAGGTGCGTGAACGAGGGTGTCGCGGGCCAGTGCTTGGTCAGACTCTCTATGGCAGTATCGAAGTACGAGCCTGCACAAAGTGTGTAAGCAGCGATATTGCGTATGAGTCTGGATGTGAGGGGTGCCTACCTTTCAAGAATTGGTAGTATGACGCCTGCTCGACATAGGGCCGGAAACGCAACTCCATTCGCTCAATGTCATTTCGCGGACGCTCAAACATCTCTTCCAGGTGTTCCGGAGCAAAGTTCGTACCGATGTTGATCATGAGTGTGCGAAGTGCGAGCAGACAGCGCATGACGCTAGTACGGGACATCAGCTCTCATCCTATATCCTACTTGGAAGGGGATCGACGTAGACTCACTTATTCAGTATATCGACGTCGCCGCGCCAGGATTGCTACAGCGCAAAGACCATCAGCATGACCGCTATCCATGATGGATGAAGGGTAGGGTGGGGACGCACCATACAAAACGTCCTCACGCCCTCGCGCATGATCTGATCCGCCTTGAGCTTCTGCCATAAAGGCCAGATCTGCTCCTGTCGATAAACGATCAAGTGAGTCCATAGGAATCTGCAGGAGATGGGGTGCTCGGGGAAGACGCGCGTTAGTGATAATGCCGTCGATTGCTGTTCCTGCGCTGGGACGTGGTGTAGGAGGTAATCTATCAGTTCGGGCGGGAGACGAAGTAAGAGCGGTTGTGGTTGTGCTTCCCCTATAGCTAAGTTTTGATCGGCCGACGTCGACGTCGATGTCGCTGAGCCGTAGGTCAACATGGGCGCCGGCTCGGACATCGTGAAACACTCTATAGCTCTCCTCGAGAACGAGATTGTCAATGTCGAATGAAAAGTAACAATTGACCGAACGATATTGTGAATGGATCTACTCCACCGGAGACAAACCAGCCAAACCAAATCTCAAATCTCAAATCACAAAACCCGGAATGCAGTGGCGAGTAGAATAAACGGGTGGCAAATTCACCTCGAAAGCATTTGACCCAAGATATATGCATGATCTAGACAAATACGTATGAATATGACTGTGCTATGCATCTAATCTGGATACCTCTATATGCTTCACGCTCCGCGCTTTGAGGACGCTCGATGTACGAGACACACGTGCTTAAGCGGTACTGGTACCGTTCTCGTACGCGGCAGTGTGTATGCTGACTGCTCGGCCAGAGGGGTCGGACGAGACACCCCATTCCTGCTTGGGGATCCAGCGGACGGCGGTCTTGGCCGCTGACTCGGTGGGGAAGTGGTGCTCGAACAGCTCTCTGATCCAGTACGCCTCTTTCGTGTCGGGCGTGTCGGTGGGCCATCGTTCGCTGCGCTTGGCAAAGTCCTCGTCGGAGATAGCGGCGGCTGAGTGCTCCTTCATCCCGTCGATCCAAGAGTAGCCGACACCGTCCGAGAACTGCTCCTTCTGACGCCAGAGGATCGAGTCGGGCAAGTACGCCTTGCCGTCGGGTGCGCAGTCGAACGCTTTTCGGATAATGTACTGTTCACATCACTGATCAGCGCCGTGATCAACCAGCCGTAGACATTCACGCTTACCTTCTCCATCTTGGGTCGGCCCTCGGCGTCGAACTCTTGCGAACTGCCCTTGTTGAACATCTTGTACTTGGCATCCACGTTCATCGCGACTTCGAGGAACTGCTTGTCGAGGAAAGGAACACGTGCCTCGAGACCCCAAGCCATGGTGGACCTGCAGCAGCGCAAATGACTGTTAGCAATGATAAAAACTGACGACACGGCAGACCCACTTGTTGGCACGGAGACAGTCGGCAGTGTGCAAGTTCTTGACTCGCTTGACACACTCTTCGTGGAAGTCCTTGGCGTTGGGAGCAGCGTGGAAGTAGAGGTAGCCTGAGAGGAATGTAAGCTCAAGAAGCTCACAGTGAAGCCGTAACACTCACCACCCAAAATCTCGTCACTGCCTTCACCACTGAGGACCATCTTGACGCCCATGGCCTTGATCTTTCGGCTCAAGAGGTACATGGGAGTGCTCGCACGGACCGTAGTGACGTCGTAAGTCTCGAGATGGTAGATAACTTCTGGGATAGCGTCGAGACCTTCTTGGACGGTGAAGTGATATTCGTGGTGGATGGTGCCGAGGAAGTCGGCCGCCTTGCGAGCGGCAATAAGATCGGGAGCGCCGGGGAGACCAATAGCGAAAGAGTGCAATTGGGGCCAAGAAGCGAGTGGTGCCTCGTCGCCGACCCACTTGCCCTCGGACACCTGCAATCTCCGTTCCTGCCTCAATTTCTCCTGCTCCTGGGCGAGCTTGTCCGTCTCCCTGGCAGCGATAGAAGCAATCAAACTGCTGTCCAATCCACCACTCAGCAGCACACCGTAAGGCACTTCACTCATCAACCTCTTCCGCACAGCATCCTCGAGCGTCTCCCTCAGCAACTTGTAGTCGACCTCGTTGTGGGGGACAACGCCCTTGTCAGAGTCCCACCATGTAGGCTTGAAATACCGTTCAAGCTGTTTTGTTCGCGAGTCGTAGAAGTGTCCTGGGGGGAAAGCGACCAGGTTGTCACACTCCTCGAAGATCGACTTGAGCTCGGAGGAGAAGAAGAGAGTGTCGGGCGCAGACGAGTGGTAGCCCATGTACAATGTTGTGATACCGATAGGGTCACGAGCGGCAATAAGTCGGGCGGGCTCAACGGACTGGTCGAGAAGGACAAACGAGAACATTCCATCGAGCATGGCACAAAGTCCAGTGTCGTGCTCCTTGTACTACAAAGCAAGGCGACGCGATCAGTATAAGTGCGTTTATTTGATATTGATGGTCGCACGACCACGCCACTCACAAGGTGCATTATGACCTCACAATCTGAGTGAGTCTTGAACACGGCGTCCTTGTTCTTGAGGCCTTTTCTTAATGCGACGTGGTTGTAGATTTCACCGTTGACAGCAAGGACGAGTGACTCGTCGTCGTTGACGAGCGGTTGAGCTCCGGTGTCTACGCGCGACCAGCATGTCGTATCAATAAACGGCCAAGCTCACGGGTGCCTACCTGATACAGAAGGACGAGACTCACCGACACCGACAATGGCAAGACGCTCGTGGACGAGGACCGACTGTTTGGAGAGATAACATCCGGACCAATCAGGACCACGATGTCTCTGCTTCTTGGAGAGCGCGATAGCTCGAGGTCGGAAGGAGGCGAGGTCGCCTTGGCGGTTGTAGCAGCAGAAGATGCCGCACATGACTGATGGGCTGAGTGCGTGGACGGGAGGTAAGATGAAGCTAGGTCGAGTATCTGTTGACCGAGTTACAGGTCTATCCTTTTGACGATGTCACTGAGTGAGAGATGGTGAGATGTGAAATGCAAGACAGATAAGGTATTGAGTCAAAAGTCGAGTTTGTACTTTGGCGAGTTGTAGAGAATTCCCGAACCCGACTTTTTGGTAGAACCACGGCAACGCCGTTCTCAGGGCAAACAAGCATTTGACTCGAATTGATGATCTGCTGACGTGGCATATTGACATTGGCAGTATCACTCTTGCTCTTGCTCTTGGCATTCATTAGCCGCGGCCGAACAAGGCTTGCTGAAACGTCAATGATGCATCGTTGGTGTACCGTGCACTACAACTCCGTTGCGATGGAAAGCACTGGTGTGATGGACAAGACTGGTCAGATGCGCACAGATGCGCCATGGACGAATTGACCTCGACGCCGATCAGTGACAACCCACACCAAGTATGTGTAGCGTTGGGAGGAGCAACTGATAGCTACGGTGTATACGCGGAATGAATTGCCACTTTGAGCCATTGATGAGTGAGATTACACCATGTCATTGCAGAATCCGGTTCCATCGCACGTACTACCCGATCGCTCCTCATTCCATCTCACACAATCCACTCTCCGTGTGCTTGTCTTCCAAATACCTGCTATATCACTCCCACTGATCACCCTGGCTCTATCGCGGTCGAACGCACGACACGCTGTGTAAACCATCACATGCTATATTTCGACTGACGATGCCGACCGAATCCGCCCCTCCACCCGCGCAACCGCCGTCTCCCCACTCATCCTTTGTCCAGTCGGGACCTATCAAATGCGTAATTTGCGGTCTGGGCGATGGATCAGGGTCGACCAGCACGTCTCCCGCAGAGGAGGCGGTGGTCATCCTCGGTGATCCCATCGAGAGGATCTGCGGGCGCTGCGTCGCCAGTCCTGACGCGCGGCGAAGGATGGGGGCAGGCGCAGGCGCGGATATCCACAGATCAAGAGAATCTTCGGAGATAGGACTGGGACTGAGAGGGTTGTCCGTCGAGTCAAATGAGTCTATAGAGACTGAGGAGAATGAGGAGAAAGAGATGGCGCACGATCGGAGCGAGTCGAGTCGCGGTCCCTCGCCAGACTTTGAGCGCGTCTTGGCTCTCTCGAATGGTAGCGGAAGCCCGTCGTCTCCAGCTCAAATATCACCCTCGGTCCTATCGCAGAGCCTTCCCACACATCACCCTGGACCGTGGACGACTCGTCCGCATTCCAACGTACCCGTATCAAAGCTGCATGATGGCAATACGTCCCATATCAATTCGTTACCTTCGCCTGCTAGCGACCCTTTGCCGAAGTTGGCAGCAGACGAGTCGGCTCATCCACCAAATCCTTTGCTGGACGTGACCAAAGGGCGTGTACCCAGCATCGGACGAGGCGCGTTGCATCCTGGTAGCGTCTTCAAGGGGACGCAGACAAGCGGGCGGAGCGCGTATGAAGTGGAAGTGCAGATCTTGGTGAGTACGACGCTATAACCTCCAATTGCTGGGCGAGGGTGCCGCAAACTAGACCTAATTTTCTTTGATGTTCTACAATGTGATAGGACGTCAACTTGCCCGAATCGACTCTGTGCGGCTATCTGTCTATTTCGCATCTCACCGACACACATCCGCACTTGACCACCTTTTTCACGGGCGAGATCATCGGGCCCAAACACGGCTTCATCACTGGATCGCGCTATGGAGCGACGGAGCACGACGATCTGCGCCATTGGGGTCGCTTCGAGCAGTTCCGCCGTCCGTCCACGAGAGCAGATATGGTACGGTCCGATCTGTTCTTTCGGGATCCGCTTCCTGATCGGTCCAGGGGAGAGACAAAGGCCAAAGAGCGAGATTTCGTCTTTCTCAGAATCAAGGAACGTTTCTTGGTCCCCGATCACAAGGTCAAGGATATCTCTGGTGCCAGCTTTGCCGGTAAGTAGAGCAGAACCTCGTTCCGATGATGTAGAGGACGAGACTGACTTAGATCCACTGTGATCAGGCTTCTACTACGCCATGGTCGATCTCTCTCCCGCCGTCGCGACGCCGCCCGAATCGCCCTGCACTCCACTGTCACCAGGCAGCACGACGCCATCCGTGTATAACTACCCGAACAGACAGTCATACTTTGACTCGAGGTCTCCGCGTCCCGAGGGCGCGAAGCGCAGGGAGAGCACGTCCAAGATCCGTGAAGGCAGAGAAACAGCTCGGGGCGAAGCGACTATCCGCGGTGTAAGTTTGGGTATTGGCCAAAATGATTCCGGCTGACATGATTCTGTGTTATTGCAGTACTACTTCCATTCTTTGGTAAGTTCTTTCGCATCGTGTCTCTTGGCTTTCTGCTATAGCTGACATGAACCTGATGTAGAATCAAGAACCATTCCAAGAACTGTTCCTCACCCATGCGCCTGTCCGGAGCGACAGCACGTTCGAAATGCGATGAGAGGCTCTACGATCCTACGATCCTATCGTCCCATTATCGTATCATTGTATCAACATGTCTTCGGAGCGCGAATCGGTAGTCGAGTAGGGCTGGAGCATAGTGTAATTTATGGGTCATTTTCGACTCGGAGGTGTTTAGCGAGGTGTTTATCCATTGTAGTCCAATTTAAGTCTGTTGTCATCTTCTCTATCAACTGAAGTCTGGCTCATTAGTGCGCGTCGTTGTGCATCGTATACTGTGTTGTGCCGTGGCATGTGTGTACTTTCTCAATTAATGCATGTATAGATTGTGCTCTCTTCTTGTACAACCGACATGCGCCCTAGAGAGCGTCTCGAGTGTAGACGGAAGACGGAAGCGGCGCTCCCCGCCTGCGCGATCCACGCGATCGAACATGACTTCGCGTCAATTGTCCACTGTCAACTATCATCTGAATCTGAATCTGGACATTTACTCGTATACTCATTCTTAGCAGTATCAACTCCCCTCGTTGTCCCACCCACTTCAGCAACACCTCAATCAAGTAACGCAGATCAAGTATTTGACGTAAATCAGCGCAAACAGAGAAGTAGAGAGAGAAAGAGAGAAGACATAGGAGAATGTCGGCATTCGCACCTAGACCTGTGGGAGGGAACACTATCGATCCGCGATTACAACCATGGGTTGAGAAATAGTGCGTCCACTTGAGTCATGACGGCCTGGTATGATCCTCACTGACATCTGACTCTGCTTCCTTCCTCTTCTCTCTTCGCTTGGCTTCGCTCGCTCCGCTGCTTACGCCCCAATAATCTCGCTCTCTTGCTCCCTCACTGCCCACCCACTCGCTCACTCGTAGTCGGCCCAAGACCATAGAAGATGTCTCGAGTCAGGAGAACACCGTCGCCGTCCTCCGCAAAGCCCTTGCGTCGACTAACGTGAGTCGGCTCTCCAATCAATCAGCTTTCCCCTTTGTCAGCACAAGCGCAATATCGATCCACATATGAGGATACGACGAGCTATCGCTGACTGTGCTGTTGCAGTTACCGCACATGTTGTTCTACGGTCCTCCCGGGACAGGCAAGACCAGTATGTCTCCGCTCTCCACCATCCAGTATGAATCTAGATACATGGATGACGAGCTGAACCTTGGCGCGCAGGTACGATCCTCGCTCTCTCTCGCCAATTATTCGGGTAAGTCTCCGCTCATTCCACACATTCCTCTCAAGCTGACTGTAGATGCTGATCAATTTCGCAGGCCCGATCTGTACCGTGCACGGGTCCTCGAACTGAATGCGTCGGACGAGCGAGGCATATCCGTCGTGCGGGAGAAGATCAAGACCTTTGCGAGAGAGACCCCGCGGCATGTCAGCGCGTCCTCGTGAGTGTCTCTCTTATTTTCCAATCACGCTCGAAGATCGCTAGCGTTGAGCTCCTTCAATCACTCGAGATGCGCTTGCATCACCATGGGATGATCATGGGGAGACGCTGATACACTTTGTCACGTTACAGCGACGGCAAAACTTACCCTTGTCCACCGTACAAACTCATCATCCTCGACGAAGCCGATTCCATGACGCAAGACGCGCAATCGGCTTTGAGACGGATAATGGAGACGTATTCGCGCATTACGCGGTTCTGTCTCGTCTGCAACTACGTCACGAGGTGAGTTATCAATGGCCAATCGTCACTGCGTCTATGCCCAATACGCATATTACGAAGGAATCGGTACGGAGCTGAACATCTGCCCGCGTACTAGAATCATCGAGCCCCTTGCTTCGCGATGTAGCAAATTCAGATTCCGCCCACTCGCGCTGGGGAGCAGTCAAGCGCGTATCGAGATGATCGCCGAGGCAGAGGGCGTGGACGCGGAGCCAGGGGTAAGTGGCGTATCTGATCAAAGGATTGTATATGGTTACTGATGAGCATTTCGCGGTACAGGTGTTGCCCCTTATTCTGGACTTGGCAGGAGGGGATCTGCGAAAGGCCATCACATATCTTCAAACAGCTCAGAGATTACATAGTGCCACTGAGCCTCCAACACCCATATCAGCGTTGTCCGGTGAGTACTGTAGTGGAAGATACCTCGGACGTCGCTGATATCACGATGACTAGTCCACGAGATATCCGGAGTTGTCCCAGACGATCTGATCACGCATCTATTGACTGTCATGGGCATCGACCGGGACTCTGGTATCGACCTGTCCCTCGCATCGGGCTTTGAGGGGATCAAGACGGCCGTCAAGCGCGTAGGGAGGGAAGGATGGAGTGCCGTGCAAGTCCTAGAGCAGGTGCGCGCTTTGGCCTTCGCGCTAAATCATTGCTGACGACTATGTCTGTACGTCTGTTTGTGTGGGAAATAGGTTCACGACGCGATCATACCTCTACCTACGATCCCGGCTATACCGAAAAGTCTCGCGGCAATAGCGATTGCAGAGTGCGACAAAGCGTTGTGTGAAGGTGGAGATGAGGAACTGCAGTTGATGGAGTGTTGTTTGAGGGTTAAAGATGCTATGAGCAAGCAGTAGTGTGGGCGAGCAGGCAGCGCGATTCTCATGATAGCGGAGCATCGCATTGTAACATATGTATATGTCTGATCCATGACGATAACAACCGCATGATGGCCACAAGATGAAGCAGCAGTGTGCAGCAGCAGCGGCAGGAAGCAGCGTGGCACGCACGTGAGTCACGGAAGCAATCGGTGCTAAGGTACAAGCATAAAGAGCAAAGAGCCACAACGGCGAAATGGGATCGATAGATTTGTGATTTGAGTGATTGAGTGATTTTCATTGTGGGTACAGTGTCACAGTCCGTGCGTCGTGCGTTAATGTTTGCCATTTCCAGTTTATTTTCGTATTCGAAAACAACAGGCTACATTCTGCCCGAAAAGGAAATATCGAGGCTGGAATTGTAATCCCGACTGAGCTCTGCCTCTGCTACGGTGTCTACTGCGCTGCGCTGCTCTGTCTCACAGTCTCCCGCTCACTCTCATATTAGTTGTGCACTACATCCCCTCGTTCTTACTACTATCAACACCCACACGCTCGCCGCTCTCGCCTCGCCTCCGCCTCCGGGTGTTCGCGCACGTCGCTGTCGCCGTCGCTGGTCTGTGCCATCGCACCGTATCACCGTAACCGCAACGTTCTTTGTCAACACTCACCACTCAGAGACAAGTTTCGACTAGTACTAGTATTGTTGCCCGTCCGACGTCCCCCGACATCGACGACATCCACTAGCCTCAATCACAGACTAGGGCGTTTCATCTCGCACCTCGACCTCGACCTTGACATTGCCCTTGTCAGCGTCAATACCGACAGACGTAAATCAAATCCCTCAATTCGAGTAAATAAACTGAAACACCCCTTGGTCCTTTTGGTGAATAACATCAATAACCATCAACATCTCATCTTACCCCGCTTCGCGCTACTCGCCCTTACCGCGATCCTCGATCCATTGTAGTCAACAACAAGACGATCATTCAACAACCCGAATTGTATATATCCGTCGCTGGACACTGTCTATAGCCATATCGCCACTTTGTCCATTCCCGTTCCTTCTCGAACCCATTGTCTATAGTCACACCGCAAGTTCGCCGGTCCTGTAGCTCTATCACCTATCCGGCATCGCCACCCACTTCGTCACTTTGTACCCACTGCCTCCGCAACTGCCTCCGCGGGCGTTCATCGATATCCCTCTCATTCCCTTTTCACGAACGAGCCTCACCTGGAATACATTCGCCACCATGCTCCTCGATCAATAACACCAGGTCGTCTCGTCGACTAGGCGCATAGCCATTGATCAGGACATTACATCCTCTTACCGCACCATATATTACGCATAATCTCACTCTCCTCCTCCTACAATAATTCTCTTACAATGACTTCCGTCGCCTCATCCTCCGCGGTAGCGATCAACATCAACACAAATACCTCATCCTCACCCTCATCTTCGCGCCTTCGCTCTTGCCTCTCCCCCAACCGAGCGCGCACGGCTTCCCCTACTTCATTCGACCACTACCCTCTACCCCCATCTTCGTCCAACTCCCGTTCCACCTCGTTCTCCTCTTGCACCAGCGACGCATGGATCAAGCGCACTAAATGCGTCCGATGGCAGGAGATGAACGGGTGCGCCGTCACAGTGAGTCGCGAGTCCACAAGCTATCAGTATGGGATTGCGCTGATCATGTTGCCTTATCCAGTCTACGCACCATACATATTCGCAAGAAGAGTATGACCGCACGCCACTCGAACCTCCTTCTGTTGCTGAAAGGCAATGCGTCCTACCCGAAAGGGGATCGCGCTGTTTTTCTACGTTCAGAGATTGCTTCTACTCCGATCTCAGCGATGCAGAGGAAGAACTCGCCGCAGAGGCAGAGGCAGATGCGGAGGAAGATGGAGAGGAAGAGGAAGATGCTCCGTCCGCAACGACGGACGAACTGTCCACGGAATCGCTCTTCCTGCATACTCCGCCGCCCACAGAGGATAACTCGGATGAGGAAGATGAAGGCGGAGCCGACGGCGCAGAGGATAAGGAGTGGGAGGAATGTATGGAACGACGACGGATGATGTTTGCTCGCATGTGTCCTCGTTCACTTGACAGTGACGGTGCGGAGGGGCGCAGACATCCCGAGTTCGAGGGATACAGGAGTATCTCCGCGACGCTGTCGGAGCTCCTGCGCAGCGTCGGCTGCGCAGAAGAGGAGGAGGATGGTGGTTCGCCTTTGACCCCCATGGCTACCCCCGCGTGCGATGACGAGGCGATCTTCAATCATGACGACCACGATCGCGAGCAAGGAGAGCACCATCACGATCTGACCCTGCGCCGGTTCTCTCGCGAGCGCGACGAAGAGATCGAAGAGGTCGGCACGCCCTCTCTAGCCAGTTCAGCAGAGAGCGAGGTGGACTCGTCCCTCGCTTCCCCCGGAGGAGGATTCGCGCCCACACCGATTTTCTCAAATACAATCACAAATACAAGCACAAATGCCAACACACATATAAATACGTCCGCGCCACCCTCGCCCTCGCCTATACATTGGATGGGACTTGAACTCAAGGTCGAGCGGACCGAGATTCCAGAGAGAGGACGAAGTCGGATCAATCATTAATCCCAATCCGATCAACGATTTGATTTCCTATCCCTTGATGGGACCTTCATTACATCATCATACATTTACATTTGTCAGTTGCGGTAGCATTGCGGTCTCCTTTGTCGTTTGGCGTTTGCCGTCTGTTGCGGTCCATATTCATACCCCTGCATTTTATACGACGTGATGACATTATATGCCCTATCATTTATGGCCTCGAGACTGCTGAGCACTCAGGCTGTCTTGACTTTATCTATACATTGTGCGCGCCATTCCAGCTCGACTTGGGCCGTTGTTATGGCGAGACATCACGACAGCAATCCACGACGATTCGCAAAGCGTCATCATTGGCATTCGTCGTTACTAGGGTGCACTATATACTACAATCATGTACTACGATCTTCCACTACACTCTTGGCGCACATAGCCTGTTGAATCGATTATAGTCCATTGTCGTGCATCTCACGGCACCATCGTATACCTCTCAGACAGTGAATGAAGGTAATACGCGCTCACCGCATCGATTCCTTGCGCAATGTACGACGCGCATTATCCCAATACTCGTCCTGACCGCCACTCCCCCTGAGTTGCGCCGTATGGAGGTTGAGCCACTTGATGATTTCCGCCGGCGAGCGATCAAACTCCTGCGCTAAACCCGAGATCTTCTGGCGATATTGATTCTTGATCATAGTGACTATTTCCGCGCCGTGGGATACGCGCTGCACTCGCTCATCTTGCGATAGAGGCGGGGAAGGCGTCCGCCGTCTCGGCACAGCCGACGCTTGAGCCGACGCTGACGCTTGACCCGATGTGGCGCTTGCTGCTGGCGAAGCTCCCGCTTGCGCTTGGAGCGAACTGGCCTGGCTGATCCGGGGTCGAGGGGCAAACGAGTCGAAGCGGGTAGACTGGTATACCATATCAGGGCTATCGACCGGTCCGCGCCCTTGTCCAGAAGCATGAGTGCTATGCCGTCTCTCTTGTCTCTCGAGCGTCCGCCGGCGTTTTTGACTACTGTTCAACAACTGCTCGCGCAACAGCAGATGACGCGAAGCGAGAGCTTTGGCAGGACTGGGAGTCTCGTACCTCGTCCCACCTTGCTCTCGTGCCCCTGCAGCATCGACAACGGCAAGGGTCGGTGGCATTAATTGTCTCGGGCGGTCTTTCGAGGGACTGAGCAGGGTACGCCGGAGAGTCGCTTGCCGATCGCTGGGAGCAGGCTCTGAGGCTCTCGGGCGCGTAGTCGCCCGACTGCCTTGTGCTTCTTCCTCCACATGAATCGTACGACGTTGAGGTGAAGGTGCTTGGCCACTGGCACTTGCACTGGCAGTCGCTGCTGCAGCTCGAATACGTGCAAAGTCCGCTAATATTGCTTGAGTCTGTCCCGCATCTTGGGATTCGCTATCTTCGGTTGCTGGGCCAGCTACCGGACGTTCAGCGGCAACGACATCTTGACCCTTTGGAGCTTCTTGACCATCGGCAAGTCCCAGCAGCTCGCCGTCCACCACGTCTGTGTCCATTGTCCTGTCACCGGGGTCCGCTGACGTGACGGCATGTGAGGGCAGATCCTCCACTGTTGGTCGGACGGTAGGCGGCAATGTAGCCGTCGGCTCGGCTGCTGTCGACGTTGAAGGGGCTGGTGCGGCGGCTTTGAATGATGGTGCTGAGGGGCCCGCTAAATCTGGAGCAGTTTCAGACCTCTTGGCAATATTGCTATGTGATGATGACGCTGCGGGTCCGCTTGGAGGTGGTGTGCTCTCCTCATCCGATTCGACAAGCTTCCGCTTTCGAGTGGGGGCAGGACTTTGAGCGGCTGCAGAGCCGGTCTGAGCTTGAGCTTCGACAGAAGCCGTAGGAACGGTTGGCTGGGCGGGAGGATGTGCGGCAGCTTGTGCTTGAGGTTCACTGGGACCAGCAACGCCACTGCAACGGAACGTCATCAGCACACTTGCCGAACAGAGCTCGTTTGATCGCAGACCTCACCTGCCATCCTCCCGCCCAGCTTGTAATGCCCTTGCCGCCTTATCCGCTTTAGCCCTCACCCTTTCATCTCTGGTCTTGAGAGATTCGTCCACGTCTTGCTGTACGAATCTCTGAATGCGTCTGGAGAAGGCGGATTGGTTCTTCTTCGCGCGTTCTAGCCATGACTGAGCGCTGTGTCTTGCTGCTATAGGATACTGCGCTGACAGCGTGACCTGAAATTGGGATTGATCATATCAGTCAAACATATCCGACTCGATGGTGCTGGGCAATGAGATACTCACGAGAGTCTGATACGTCTTGCGACTGCTCATTGCGAGGCCGGAGGTATGCGCAGCGAGATATCGACAGAGGAAATCGTCGTCTTGGGGTGTGTACTCTATCCGTGGTCTGTACGTTGTTCAGCACAGTAAATCACGCCAACAACAATCTGCTGTAGATTGGGGATTGGAAATAGACTTACTTGCCTGTCGGTCTTCCTGGGGCTTTGCCCTCTCTGTGATCGTCGTCGCCCAACATGGATTCGTGGTCGTCGTCTGAGTCTTTGCTGCCTATCCCTCTCCACGAGAGTTTCTTGTTCCTCCAGCAATCGGCCACCCAGTCTTTCTCCACGATCTTCTGCCATGTCCTGCCGTGCTTCTCCCTCTCTTCTCTCACTTTCTTGGCAAAGTTCGACTGTTCATCCACGACCAGGATATCGGCTTTGGCGCGCTTCTCCACCAACAGCGCCCCGCCTTGGTCCAGCAGGACCATCACTGCCTTTTGAGCTTGCTCCGGCGTCTCGCCCTCCTCGCGATGAATATTGATCGATACCCATGCGCGCAACGGCCGGTGATCCAGCGATCGATCCGGATGCGTGAATATCGGTGCGGTCAATGGCAGTTCTTCCAAGGAGACTAGCCGGTTCTGGTCTTCGCAATACGCCAACCAGTGATACGGGAGGACGATTGGCAGCTCGTCTTTCGCCGCGGAAAGGCGTTTAGCAACTAGATCCTCCTTCTCCTTCTCGTGCGCCGGACTGTACGGGTTGACGAGAAGGACGTTGGCCTCTTTGCGCTCGCGACATACCGTACCGCCCAATTTCTGCACCGCACACGAAAGTCAGCTACGCTATCTACCTTCGGTCTCCTGCTTTTCTGTTAGCTAATCATCACTCACCGCGATACGCTGCGACAGCACCTCGTCATCTTCGGGAGAAAACTGGTTCTCGGCGAGAAAGACTTGACATCCGTCTAGAGGCCCTTCGGCCATCGTCGCATGTATTCAGCCGCGGACCGAGATTGAGGGATGAGGGGAGGACGCCGAGACGCCTTGAGAGCGGAGCGGCTGAGCTTGACAATTCGAGCTGAAGCGGGATTGTCCAGTATTGTTGACTGCGCCGCAGTTGTAAGGAGTGCTTGATGAGTAAGATGGGCGTGTCCGAGGGTTGCTAGTATGTTACCATCATGTGGAAGAGTCAAGTGAGAAGAGTAATATCATGACACTGCTCCAATTCCGGTTGACGCGATTCCTCTGCCAGGAACGGTTGTTGATCTGATTACTCTATGAGTGAGTAGTACATCGGTTTGTGGCAGTGGCGAAATGTTATGCCGTGACTTGTTAGAAGTACAACATCTATACAGTATGCTATATGCTATGCTTGTTATACTGTACACTATGCTACGTTTACAAAGTCTCGTCGAATGGCATCCAGCCTCTGCAAAGAGCAGCACCGCACAGACAAGCTGTCCTCGACTTGTTCTCATCTGGTATCTCGGTCCCTGCCAAGCCCTCGCCCGAGGCATCCGCATAATCGAACGTGAGTTCTTCCCCAGGCCCGATATCGCGTTTTGTCTGTGCCCAACCACTTGATTAGTACCGCTGAGCTTATACCAGCGACTAGGGGAGAGACGCACGAATATCGCTGCTCGGGGCCATGGCGATGCGCCCCATCGGACGATTTGTATCACGCAATTGGGCTCACACGAGTGATTCAAGAATCGCCCGACGTTGCCTCTGTATCGCGGATCGATGTGTATCACTTGTCCTGGCAAACGTAGAGAGAGGATGTAGTTCCCATGTCCCACTGTCGGCTCATTCGTTGATGAAGGCTTCCATCGTTCTTGCGCTTGAGCCGTAGTCAAGTACTCTCCCGCGTATAACGATATGAAGGCGCCTCTGGACAGCAGCTCTTCGTTGTTGTCGGGGGAGTAGAATAGGCCCAATCCAACGCCTAACTCTGTGATTCGAATCAATAATGATGCTCTGAATGTACGATGAGCAAGTGTCAGCTAAGCTTTGTCATGCTGGAATGGCGTATAAGTATACGCACCTGACGCCCCGCTGTGTTACGCGATTACTGCATTGCTCTGCACACGGACAGCTCTCCGAGCACTCTACCAGAGGTAACTTGGCAGGCAATGCATCGAGATTCAGAACTTGGTCCTGCTCTGATTGAGGCAGAGAGGGTGTCGCGGTAGAATAGAAATTGCCTGTTATGCATGCACGACCGTCAGATGAGCTATCCGATTGACAACCTATGCATGATTGCGTGAAAGCGTGTTTCCATGTATGCATGTATGCACATGCGTTTTGTGACGTACCGTATTGGCTCACACAGCTGCACGCAGCGCCATCCAGCACGGTACACAGTAATTGCGATTGCGATTGCGTTTGAGGATCCTGATTTGAGGTGGCATCACCTGCGCAGTCGCACTGCCACGTTTGGTCTTGGTCTTGGCTGTAGTCTTGGTCTTGGCTATAGTCTTGTTCAGAGCCGGAGTCACATTCATGGTCAGACATAGAGGCAACGCCGGAACCGGGTTCCGACATTGATTCTGTGCCTAGCCATGTTGAACTTAGAGACAATGCTGTGCCGTCGGGTAACTGCGAGTCTGTAATGTACTATATTCCAAGCAGAAAGCAGGGAAACGGGCATTAGGCAACAGACAAGGAAACGAGAATGAAATTGAAAAGTGAAAACGGACAATCACCGAAACGTGTATCATGTCAGTTCATATCATTCCTTTGACGTAAGGATGCCCGACTGACCTGGGTGAATTGACTCAGCATGCAGGTCACTTGCTCTTCTTGCTGCTGCTGCTGCTGCTGCTGTTGTTGTCCAGAGACGATTGCGGGTACCAGTACCACTGGTATCGGCCGCGGTTCAAGACCGTTTGCAATGTCATCGTTTATTGCCGTAGCGGTTCCTGCTTCCGATCCTGATCTCGTCATGTTTTTTTAGGCGTTCAAACCTATATTTGAAGCAAATCGAGTAATGTATGTGTTATGTATTGTACCGTGCGGCAAGAGCCACTGCGGGATTGACCCCGTCTGCCAGGATGTTACCGAGGAGAGATACTGTGTTATAGTGTTTGTATCACGAGATGGACCACCTCCACCCTTTGTATATTTGTTGTTGCGTGTGTGTGTGAACCTGATTGGAGGAGTCTGCGTCAAAGGTCAACGGCAAATAAAGAGGCACAGCCTCATGCCAGGATACGAGAAAAGTATGATTCGCCGGGAGGTTTAAACTACCACTTCGGGAAAGAGGCTGTGGTGCAGTATGGCTATGTAGAGACCAAACGTTGCTACCCTGAGCGCACAGACACTTTTGCAGACAGACACGTACGAGTACACCAAGGACGCGCTAGAGAAATGGCAATGGGCTGCGGAGACTGACGCGGTTCAACACACCAAAGGGAAAAGGAACTACGTATCAAGCCACTAGCCACTACGCTCTGCTCGCTTTTACTTTCTTCCCACCTTTCCACCGTTCCCTCGCCCTCCCCAAACAACTTATCTTCCTTTGCATTCCATTCTCATCTTCTCTTTTGTTTTCTTTTCCATCTCAATCATCGCATCCTCTCCATCCCATCTCTCAAGCCAGTCACCCAAACCCCAAACCCCTCTTTATACCTCACAAAATGATCGCAAAGCTCGTCCTCGCCCTCGCCGCTGTCGGCTCCGCTGTCGCCCAGACCGTCAACACCCCCGTGAGTATCTCTTGTGCATCCAACATCGCAGCCCCATCGCGCTCCTTGCCCCCCTTCCTTTGTTCTCTTCAGCGCAAACACAGCTTGTTTGCCACCCATTGCCACCCGTCGCTGACATCGTTTTTCTCCCATAGGCGTCTCTCGTTGAGTGCCGTAAGTGCTACTTCAGTCATCGTTGAGATCGATCGCCTAGAGCAGATCGATTTCACTGCGCTTCAGCGTCTCTGCAATACTCAGTGCTAATCTCGATCCACACTGCAGAGCCCGCATCCATCACCTTCTCCGGCGGTACCTCCCCTTACATTCTGTGAGTTTGTCGCTCACACGCGCGGCTAGCACGTGCTGATGAATCATGCTTGCGCAGTGCCGCCATCCCCGGTGGTCAAGTCTCTGAGGCTGCCATCGAGACCATCGACTCGGACTTGACTTCCAGCCCTTACACCTGGACTGTCAACCTTGCTTCCGGTGAGTTTTCTGCATCTGGCATCTGTGGTGGTATCACCGAGAACCATTTCTAATCTACCATTCTTAGGCACCAACATCACCCTCAAGCTTACCGACTCTACCGGTGCTATTGGCTACTCGTCGGCTTTGGTCGTGAGTACCATGTTACTCCCGTATGGCGACATCTTGCTAAGCCTTTTCACAGATCCAGGCCGGTTCTTCCAGCTCGTGCTTGAACTCCACCGCTTCCACCAGCGGCCTGACCACCGCTGCGGTCACCACCACCCAGACTGGCTCTACCACCGCCGCTGTGTGAGTACATTGTTGTGCATTCAAGTTCCGCTGTTTCTTATTGCTAATACACAACGACAGTGCCGGTGCCACCACCTCTGGCTCCAGCTCCGCCGCCTCCTCCGCCGCTTCTTCGGCCGCCTCTTCTGCCGCTTCTTCCGCCGCTAGCTCGTCCGCAGCTTCCAGCGCCGCTTCGTGAGTTGGCTTACGTCACCCATCTGTAAACGCCGTTTCTGACCACTTTCACCAGATCCGCCGCCGCCTCTTCCTCCACCACCTCGAAGGCCGCTACCTCCGCCGCGGCTTCTTCCGCCTCTGCCGCTGCCACCTCAGCCACCTCGGCTGCTGCCTCGGCTGCCTCTTCCGCTACCTCGGCTTCCGGCGCTCTTGCCACTGGCATCGCTGCTGTTCCCGCTCTCGCTGCCGGTCTCATCGGCGGCATTGTCGCTTTCCTTTAAGCGGGTAGCATTGGACATCTTTGCGTGACCATCGAGGTTACGACGACCCGCGCTCGGTATCATGTAGAAAGATGGTCATGGCGATGAACCTCACGAACATTCTAGTCCTATAAACGATAACGTTTCTTGATTTGTTTTGACTGAATGTCCTTTAAACAAACCTTTTACACCCTTCTCCCCTTCTCCCTTTATACGACCATTCCACTAATTTCGCGTTTTGATGAGGTGGTGCTTGATGAATACATTTTATTACGGATAATCCATGTTGCACGATTGACGAGCATGATCGATGCATAAGTTATTGTCTGCAACCAAGTTTGGAGCCTCGGCCAGATGGAGAAGCTTGTTGTGGGCTATCGACGCGTGGACCACCGGAAGTGATGACGTCCATACTTTTACGTATGTTTGGCTCTCATTCCCGGCGGCCAGGTCCAATCGTACAAGGTCAAGTTGCTATCGCCATAATCAACGCTTCATAAACTATCCGTATCATGCAGCGGTATCAGCCTCCCCACCTTCGACGCCAGGCGGCCCCGGCTCCAGCGTTTTCGCCAGTGAGCAGTGGTACTGGCTCGGGGCGCGTCGTACCCGCGGAAGCAGGGCTGTCAACACCCCGTAATCATGCAACGCAACATCGGACACCTCAAGCATCTCAAACAGCTGAACCCGCTGAAAGCAAGGGCCAGCACTTCAATGTTCCCCGACCATCAAGGAAAGACTGGTCTGCTCATCCGGGAGTCGGGAGGGTCCTCGCTTCGCCAGCTGGGGATATACGGCCCATGCGAGCGGGAGCAGGAGCGAAGGTCGTCGTGGGGGAGATGGAGCTGATGCAGTCTGTCTCTCGAAGCGGGGGCGATGGGGCCGAGGGCGATGCGTGAGTGATTTACTCGGTCTTCCACTCTCTATAATGGCTCTGCAGGGGACAAAGATCGCGAAGAAGAGAGCGATACTGACACAGCTCGATTGGATTGCGCAGGCTGAAGGACTGGACGACGCAGGAGCGTTATAGGCAATACATCGACGAACGAGTACGTCACCAACGCGCTTTCGAGACTACAATCTACTCGATGGCTGATTCAACCCTTGGGATCGCTGCATTGTAGATAGACGCGCATTATACGACGTTCTCGACGGCTCGACACACACCTCCCAAATCTCGGACCGGGGAAGAGATCGAGAGTCTGGGCAGTATCGTCCTGCTCTTCCGTAAGTTCCCTCTACTCAACGTATACAACGCCGATGATGGGTTATCCTGCTTACAGATTGTGGTCGCAGGTAAATTGCGCGAAGGAGTGATCGCTTCACACCGGATAGACGGGTTCGCTATCGAAGGTGAATCTCTCTTCTCTCTCCTCGTATATCTACCTCCTGGCCAGCTAAGTGCCCGCGCTGATGAGATCTACTTTGATCGTACCGAACACAGTGTTCGAGGCCTCCGCGCGATATTCGATTTTGGCGCATAATCGCCCTCAGTTGATCTCGGCTCTGAGCGGACTGGTTCCGGGTTTGTATGTAGCTTTCGACTCGAAACGCAACATACCCACAGGCAGATCGGAAGAGGCTAAACAAGTCAAAGAAGCCGATCTAGCGGACGACTTGACTGGTCTTTCCGTCGTTGACCAGTCTGGTGGAGATAGGACTAGAAAAGCAGAGTTCGCGTCGCTCCTGCTATCGTACAACCTCGTCACCAGCGGACCGAGGAGTTTCTACGATACTCTCACAGAACTTACTTGTCCGCGACGCAGGACCCTTCGAGCCCCATTCACCTCAACTCCTACGACCTCCACACCTACACCTACTCCTGCTGCACATACAGATCAGCCGTTCATCACCTCGTCCGCACTGCGCTTCGCACTCAGAGCGTACTCTGCTCTATCAGAAGAGACGTTCGACCCTATTTCATACTTTTCTCTACTGCACGGTCACATCGGCTTGGACGGGACGGTGACAGGGGCAGGGACAGGGACGACGTACGAACGCGCCATCCTGTCTTGGGCGGAAGACAAAGTCAGGGACAGGGCTTGGGAGCTTCTACGCAAGAGTTATCTGAGCGTAGGCGAGGATTGGGCTCGCAGAGTGCTTGGGCTCGTATCGGATTCATCAGAAGGTGGAAGTCATGGGGAACAGAGGAGGGTGCAAGAGTGGGCGGAAGCGAGGGGCGCCAAATGGCAGGATGGCTCGGTCAAGCTGCGTTAGCGGCACTTAGCTTGGTGCTCGCCAGATCTCCGATGACATGGAGCTGTCATCACCATGCTGGGTGGGAAGGATCGGTCAAGCTGGTTTAACAGGTAAGCATGCATGTTCTGATGGAGAAGTACTAGCGGCTAAAATACAGTATTCCCAATCAACAAAGTCAATTCCGACACGATAGCCATCCCACCCCGGCACCGAGCCGCGACCCACAAAGCTATCACGGGCGAAACACTTGCGGGCAAAACAGTGACGCTTGCCTCTTGAACTCCGCGGTCGGATAGTGAGCGACCGTAAACCCCTGCGGCTCGCGTCGTCACAACACAGTCGTTTGGGCGCCGGAGGGATCCGTGTAAATCGCCCAATCCTTTTTGGCCAGCTCCTTCTCGGCGGCCCGGCGGCGCTCGAACTCGGAAGCGGAGGGCGTTGGTGTGGATGTGGATGTGGATTGATTGGCGGTACTGCTGCTGCCGCCGCCGCCGCTGTCGCTGCTGCTGCCGATGCGACTGAAGCTGTTGCTTCTGTTTTTGTCCTTGGCGATAGCGGCGTTGATCGCGAACGCGGCTGAGCCGGGTACTGCTGTAGCGCTGGACTGCACATGAGTGCTGGGATTTGTGGAGTGGACATTAGACATGTCTCGGGTGTGTTGTGTTTTATGGCGATGGTTAGTGTAGACTTGAATACTTGATTGATGGTCTATTGCGTCTCTTTGAAGGAGGAGAAGGGAGTGAAGCACAATACGGTCAATATATATAAATACGAATATCCGAGCTGGACGCCAGCGATGCTAGGGTACCACAGTCGCTCAGAAGCGAAGAGTTTACGGTCCTCCACGGACAAGTTCTGTTGCCTGTTGCTTTTCGCTTTTTGCCTTTTGCCTTCGAAGAAGAATGGAAGTGAGACCGAGAGTTGGAAGCTGGACTTAGAGGACTGGAAGGCCACAAGCTCAGATCAGAGTCAGCGGAACTGATAGAGAAGTAAGAAGTGCGAAGTATGACTCATGAAGTCAGAAGTGACGTGGGAACGGCCTTCGACAGAGTGGACATACCTACGAACCCAACAAGGAAGCGAGGATGCGTGCACTGAGTCTACTGTACCAAAGGAGTTACACGGGAGCTGTCTCATGTCATACAAACGTTGATAAAGGATCTCAGATTGAGGATTGCGACCGCTTCCGTCATCCTCTCTTACTATGACAAGGCTCTCCAGAGGACAAAGGACGGGCCGTACGAATACTGTAGTACTGCAGTATACAAGAGAACGCGTCATTTCGCTATGCTACTGTAAACATGGACTGCTTGTCCTTCGGGTCTTACACGCTCGGCCAGGTGGGTACATCAGTCTCTCTCGTACCTTGTACCCAGCAATCATTGCGCGTGTAGCCGATTTAGCCGAGATCTTTTGTTCAGCCGAGACCTGCACTTCCGAAAAAGTGGAATGTCGAGACGTCGATGCGTTGAAACGTCAAAGGTCGAGACGTTGGACATGGCTGATGAATGAGGCGTATGGCTTATGGCGTCCTGACTAGCTCAACCCAGATGGCTGGAGTCGGTGATAGGACGTTTCACCTTTGTTTCGAACTGTACTGGCGTATCCGAGCGCTTTGATCCGAGGATGTACAACTGATGGTCTGGTCAGTCTTGAAACGGACGCATGCTGCATGCCAAGTCTGACGCCAGAAGATGAGACGATAGGACGATGGGAGGCTTGCTGGGTAGTTGATGGTGTCATGGTAGCATTGTGTCATGCACTGACGTTCCAAGATGAAACGTGAGGCTTGGAATGCTTGTAATGCTGGAAATAGGCTTATCGAACGCGAAGTGATATACCCCGCCCGATCGTCGAACATCCAGCCTCGGACGGACTATTATTTTCGTTTCGACAGCAGCCAACGGAAAATACTTGAAACGAGGTGCGTATGCCTATGCTCTTACGGTTGATGCCGGCGCCTGGACTCTTCAATGCTGGAGCTGGTAGACGAGCTTTCACTTCTGGTTTCAGCCGTTTACCGTTCGCCGTTCGCCGTCGTCCGGCCTCCGACCTCGGTCTACGGCTGCAACCGAGTGGCGAGTCCGATGGCGTCGCTCGTCATAGCGAGATGGCGCGTAGTACGGCGTATGCATGCTGAAGCTGAAACTGAAACGCTATACTCTGTGCGGGATTGACGAGGTCAAGCCTGGATTGATGTATGGTGTATGGTGTATGGTGTATGGTGTATGGTGTATGATGAGTGATGAGTGATATGCCCAAGCTGTAACCGAGGCAGCAGTGATCGAGACCGCCCGAAACCGCGTCACGCTAGTACTGCTACTACTAGTGCTCTGTGCGGTATACGCTACAAGGTGCTACAAGTGCCACACTCAGTTCTGGTGTGCCTGTATTCCTCCCGTGGCCGTGGCCCAGCTGGTAGTAGCCAAGTAGATACTGGGGGGGGAATAATAGCCGAAAAGAAAAGAGGGCCAACTAGCGCCGTCCCTGATTTCTCTGCAGTGAGTGCCCTGAGCTAAGAGAGGAGAAAGAGTTGGACGCGTGGTGTGGCGTGATTGGGTAGCAGAGTGAAGCTATTGGCAGGTAACGAAATTTGCCACAGGGGTAAACAAGGCACCGTGCATACTCATACTCTATCAAGTGATTCTAGATTCTAGAACTTGTAATTATTATCCAGCATTGCAGAGCATACTCCCCCGTTTTTACCCCTGGTACCTTATTCAAACAACCATATCGCATTGCATTGCATTGCATTGCATTCCATCTATCCATCCATTCCTGCAACCACTCAGTCACACTCTCAGTCATCATCCCATCCCACTCCTCAGTCCTCTTTACAACACCCCTCCCTCCCGACCATCCCCCTCTCCCAGGCCCTCATATACCAACACTACTCTACAAAAGAAACAAACACCTCACCCACCAGTCTCCATCCACCGTCCAAATTCCGCTCCTTTCGTACTGCTCGGTACCTGCATCCCGTACCTCATTCCTCCATCCTCCTCACAATACACATCTTATAATCATCGGCAAATCCACTCCCGAGGGGCAGTACCACTACCAGTACCTCATTTTCACAAAGACAGGTACCTCCGCATCCCAATTCAACTCACTCAACTTGGTCATCATCCATCGTACCTTTCCTCCATCTTACATCCGCACCGACCACTGCATCGCCTCAAAGAGTCTTGGTGCATTGTGTCCATACGGTCAAGGTCACGCATACAAATCGCAGGTGAGTAACTTCATCTCCCACATCGCATCGCTCCCACTATACTACATCACTACTCGTCATGCCCTATGCACTCCTACATCCCGGACATCCGCAGAAAGGATCACGGCGCAGGTCAAAGCCTCCGCTTGTGCCGTCCTCTCCACCTCTCGTACAATCTTCCCTTGACCATCCTTCCGACGAGTTCTGTTCCCCTCGCTGACCAAATATCCTTTCATCCAGTGACGTCGCCTCGCTTTCCCGCTCGCAGCTGAAACTTGGCGATCAGGGCTATCAGCATCGTATCACTACGTCCAGGGCGAAACCTCCATTCTACCCCCTTCAAAGCCTGTCGACAGGACATCCCTTCTACCTCGACTCCAGCTTTGACGCACAGGTCCACTATACCTGCGTTGGATTTCCGCTCATCAAGGTTTTTGTCTATTCAATCTTGATCGACCAACGTCCTCCCGATACATCTTGTGGCCGCTTCGCTGAGAATAGATCAACATTCCCTTAACTCACCTGAAACGAGATCAGCGCGGTCAAGACAAAGCAGTCAAGTGCAAAAAGGGGTAATCACCCATCCACGTCATTCATGTCAGCATCCCTGACAACCTCCGCTCCGTTGAGCTTGCCTCCGTCATCGGCGCGAGCATACGATAACCCGCCCAGTATGAGTTTTGCTCCCCCGGACAACAGACAATACGGGGGCTACTATCCCAGACCACCGGGATCTGCGGGATCCACACACGGACCACCACCCCCTCCTCCTCACGATACATCGTCACCCGAACAGAGACTCCATTCATCCTCAGGAGCATATCACAAAGGAACACCTTCCCAGCTCCAGTCCCCTTCCCAACCAGTCTATCACACCGAGATCCCCCAAGCTCCCCCTGGATCGTCTCACGGTTATCCTCCTCAACCTATGACTCCCATCAGCGGACCGGCCTACCCACCTCAACCGCCCCCATCAGCTACCTACTACGGTATAAATCAGACACCTCAACAGGAACCTCAGCAGCCCATCCCTTCACCACCACCCAGCAGTAACGGTCGACCAACTAGTGCAAACTTTACTCCCGACGGCGTTCCGATCGTTCCAGTAGGCATCTCAGGAGGGAAAATGTTTAGGTGCAGAGGCTACGGCGAATGTGACAAAGTGTTCACCCGAAGTGAACATCTGGCGAGGCATGTTCGGTGAGTTGCATACGATGTCTATATCTTTGAATCTGCAGAAATTCTTTGCTAATAAACTTATGTCGCGCTAGTAAACATACCGGCGAACGCCCGTTCCCTTGCCATTGCGGCAAAGCGTTCTCTCGTCTAGACAATCTGCGTCAGCACTCCGCTACCGTCCACGCCGACCAGTCGCAGTTGAACGAGGCTATGCTGAGTTCGCTTGCTCCCGTTCACGCTGCTTTGTCTCAAAGAGCCAACAAAGACCAACGTCGTCGAGGAGAAGTCGTCGAAGTGCCCAAGAACGCTGTCGAGCGACCGCGTCACGCTGAATTCCGTGGACAGAGGACTTCGCCGTCGGATAGCGCACAGCACGAATCTCCATACGCTCAATACCATCCGGACCAACAACAATGGAACGTCCCACCCCCTCAACACGCTCGACCTAGAACCAGCGGCTACGACTATTCATACGCTGCCGCAAACCACCCATCCCAGATCGTGGACGACGTCGGACCCTCAAGACGCCCTGCCTCTTCAGCAGGTTATGGCTATCAGCAACACCCATACTACGAGCAAACGACTCGTCCGCCTACCGCTCCCGGAACTGCTTCCTCTGCGGAGTCTGCTGGTCAGCTCCCCTATCCTTACCGACCAATGTCATCGCAAGGTCGGGATCTGGCAGTACCTACACATTACGCCGAATCAGAACCACCCTCAACCGCTCATGGTCCGCCCGAATCCCCCATGTACCAGGCCGCTGCCCAATCCAACTGGTCATCTCCGCCTCCGTCTCATCCCGCATACCCGCCTCATGACCCCAGTGCATACCCACCACCGCCCGAGGGCTACCCCTATCAGCCTCCTCCGCACTCTCACAGCTCGTACCCACCACGCGAAGAGGTGTACAATTACCCTACTGGCTGGCCGCAGCAACATCAACCAGCACAACCGCCACCACAGCAATACAGTTCGCTTCCCCCGCCAGGACCATACCCTCCACAACCATATGGCACTCAAGCACCGCCCGAGTCCCCATTCCAGTATCATGCGCCTGGCGATCAGCAGTACTCGCCTTACGGTTATGATTCGCGCAAGCGTCGCGCCGAGGATGAAGCGGCTGACGCCGAGGCTAGGAAGCACGCAAGGCCTTCGTCGGCCGTGGCGTCTCAACAGCCACCTCAGCATCTCAACGCGGCTTTAGAGGGCCCTCGTCCTCAACATGACCCCAACTGGCTGCCGCCTGTGACCGAACGTCGGTCTTCGTTGGCAATCTCGGCCCTACTTGGCTCACCTCAGCAAGTGCCCCGTTCCCGACCTGTCACTGCGGATCAAGCGTCGTATGAGCCACATGCCCAAGCGGCGTATCAGGTGCCTTCGGTGTATGGGCCCAGTAGTGCGAGTGTGCCCAACACACCTGGCATGAATGGGGATCCGAGGAGGGACAGGGACGACGTCAAGGTCGAGATGCAGAGTATGGAGCAAAAGGCCAAAGCGTTGCTGGGGCAAGGTCGATGATTTCGTGGGCCTTCGACTAACACCTTGATGGTGATGTGACGGGAGAGGACCACTGGGAGTCTCACGTGCAAGACTCATATACCCCGGGGGACGATACCGAAGAAGACGAAGAAATTGAATCGAGACCTTCACTTTAGTAGCTAGTTATCTATATTTCTCGTACACGGCCACAACGATATACACGTACTACTGTGCCATATGCATTTTGATGATCGTCAAGTACGACTCCATCTGACATCTGACATGGAACTTGGTGGATCACATGTTCCTGGTCAATAATGTCGATCTCTACTTGGTGATCTGCGATTCCAGCAATCCTCGTCCGAGTCGTAACGTTGCATAAGATATCGGGAGCAGCCACTTAGGAACGGCAATCGAGGTATTCACGTAAATGCCGTAGTTATGACAACAAACAACGAATTATGAAAGTGTTATCCCCTCTATTTAGATGATCGTCGAGCGCTTCGATGACATGTGTTTGTTGATCCGGTGAGCTGCTGGGCAGCTCGATGCCGTACTCGTACGGTATGAGAGACTGACATCTACTGAAACTTTGGAGGTGGCCTCGTTTTCTCGCCGTACACGCGGCGGCCCTCGCATTCAGCTCTGATTAACACATTCACGCATCAACACGCCCAAGCATCAACGCGTCAAAACATCAATACGTCAATCCATCAATCACATCAAGCACATCAACATCAACGTGTTTCGGCTAGTGATGATGATCTTGTGGGTGTGCAATCAGTAATGCATCAAAAGTGCAATGCGGCAATGTAGGTATTGCAATGTTGCTACAGCCCTACAGGGTCGTGCGGTCGTACGGTCGCCAAGTTGTCCTTGCTGATACCGATATGCTAATATGCGTTGAACATGTATGTCTCGTACGATCACCAACGCTGCATAAGTACTGAGATTACACCAAACTTCGTGCTCATCCTGGTTGTGTGACCTTCTTACCATCAGATAGATCAGCGCACGAGCCCTCAACGTTTTCGACAGTCTCCACATTCTTCTTAGTTCTACTTCATTGAAGCAAGCAGCATCTTGCCTCAATCACCTTCGCACACTCAACGCAGTGCGCACATCGCTCCCAGCTCGCGCTGTACTTCTGCATCCGCTTCCTCGCTTTCGTCGGCTTGGCCATCGTCATCAACGAGAGCACTAACTTCATCAAGTCTGCATTGCATTCCGCAACCACATTAACCAGTTGCTCGATCATAGCTGGACAGGATGGCCGCTCCACCGCGTATGCTCATTCTCTCTGCGGGGGGATACGAGGCGTTCGTGGCTCTTCCCCCAACCTACGACGTGAGTGGGGTATCTCCCTCATCTCCTTACAGTACCTCCTTCTGCATGTACATCTCAATCGTCTGCTGTGTCCAGCAACGGATCGTACGTCACATCGAAGCCAGCGGCTGACTTGACCTGTCTCGCTTACCTTTACCGCGCGCCATGACCCTGGCAGAAAGCCGTCACTCTCGCCTATGACAAGTTCGGAGTCAACAAGGACACCCACCTCATCCGACTATCATGCAAAGCGCAGGAAATGCAGTGGATTGGCGGGTACGCAGGCACAGAGGAAATCTTCATGTGAGCGGAGACCGCCATTTGTGTACTGGTACTTGGTATCGGATACTAACTCGAGCATTGTGCGATTGACTTGTCGAACGATTCACTAGCGCGGATAATGACTCGTTCCATTATGCCTGCGCGGGGAAGCACGTCGCTCGTCTCGGCGTGCACGTGTATGACAAGAATGTCAGTGTCGTCCTCAGATCGCTGCTCTGCGCATGTCGACCTCTCAACAGGAGTATTGAAATTTGACCATAGCTAACGCGTCTCTCTTCTCCTAGGCCAAGCCGATCGGCGCTCCTGGTGATCAAGGCGGCTCTGGAAAAGGGACGGTGCCGGCAGCTGGAGCAGGGAAGGACCAGAAGAAGGATGATAAGAAAGCAGATGGTCAGTGAGAGCTAGACCTACACCTTCTTCTTCGGATAGCAGCTTGATGATGTACCTCTACAATTGCGGCACCTAAAGCTGCTGGAGCTGGTACGACAGCCGATCAAAGTGTTACTTGTCATACTGCAGCAGGCAAAGATGTTACTCTCACGACTACAATTAATGGGTGAGCGATTCCTGATTCGCCACAGGCGTGAAGCTCAAAAGCGCTATGCTTACTGTATACTGTACGTGTGTTGGTGTAGAGATCTCGCCAAGGGCCCGCCTGCCGGCAGTCAGTTACAGGATGGCCTCCGCAGCAAACGTTGCTGACAGCCCTGTTGATAGGCTACCTTGGGACCTTGAGTATCGCAGTACGTCCTTGACCAGTGATCATCAGTCCGGCACTGACAGAGCATCAGGACAAGACGTACAAGCAGACTTTCTCCGGAAAGCAGCTTGGCCCAAACGAGGTACTAACGAAATGTCAGCTGCTCTACAACTGGACGAAGTCTGCTCAGCTGACTCGATCCTCGCAATCGCAGATATCGTCCATGACAAGAGCACCGCAAGGCTACTATTCCGCCCTAGGGCGGTACGGCCATTCGTCGACTTTCTTCACCCAGAGGAAACAAGCGTGAGTACCTGTACTTAAACAATCTCGGTGAAGCAAGCAGGCTCACTCGAAGAACCGGCGGGGACCAGCTCGAAGTGTGCCTCTCCGTCATGGACTGGACAGTGACCGCCGCCTACCCTACCACCTCGCTTGTCCCTGATGGGGCGAGACTCAAGCTCCGCTGGTTCCTCACAGTCCAGCCGGGCGGGAACGTCGAGGACATGCTGACCGGAACCGTCTCGCGGGGTCTGTTTGTCGAAATGCTGTAAGCACATCTCATTCTTTACTTGTCATGTCTGGACGCCTGATGGCATGGGGATGGTATACTAGACCTAGCGTTAAGCCTAAGCCTGACAAGCAGCCTGGTTCCCAAGATCCTCTGATACCGGGTAAATATCTTACTCGGGCTCTCAACCCACCAGACATTCAGAATATAATGGCTCAGCTAGACCTGACTGACCGTCGTATTCAGCATGGCCGGATATCAGACCAGCGAACGCATGGTGCCTACCACAAAGCATATTCGTCCCTCACATAGATCGAATCATGACCACGCTCGGTCTGCCGGTGGAAAGCAGGACGGCAATGATCACTTCTTGGCTACCTAGTATCACGCGGCACAAGAACATCGTCCGTCCCTGTCTCTGTCTCTGATCCTACCGCTCCGAGTATCATCAAGGTGAACCAAGCTAACCGGATGGTGGCTTATAGGCATACAGGTAAGTCGTCATAAACCTACAGTGTACAGTATCTGTATACGTGCGCCAATCTGATCAGATTAATTCCTTATCAGGATCTTGAATCGCGCTCAACTCGAGCCCTCGTCGATACTGACGATCATCCCCCCGCCTTCGGTCCTACTTCGGATCTTCGTAAGTGACAGACCACTCTCACTTCTACTTTGACAATCACCTTCATTTCCAATTTCATAGACCTCTCTCCTAATGTTTCTCCCCATTTGGCGATGGGGAAGTAGTATAATCAGTGCCTCGCTGATATTGTACTCGAAAGATCATATTCAAGGGAATACCAGATTCGCAGATGAAAGAATGGCAGAACGCGTCCATCCCACATGCTGAAATGGGACTGGATTGGCGCGATGCGTATGTCGAGTATCCACATTCATATCGTACTCAAGTACCTCCAAACAGAGTGGTAGATCGCTGATCGCACCTACGCCACGTCTCCTCCAGGATCGGCTGGATACCGGCTTTGCAGGACGACAACCTGTTTCGAGTCATTGAGTATGGAGCCATGTACGTGTCGTCGTCCACGCGAACCCACCTGCAGCTGACTTTGCTGACGGAGTTCCCACACTTGTAGGGAGGTGTTCGATTAGGTTAAGCCAGCGCCAGTGTCTGGAGATGGCCCATTGTAGCTCAGATACGAATACATGCATTGTCACGGACCAATATACGCTACCAGACCAAACACAACAAATGAAGAATGCGGCAAAACGTCGCAAACGCGCTATGACTCCCTCACTACCAACGTCCCCCGCCCATCTACTCGTCCCTCTGCCTCTTTCTCCGCTCCTCTTCCCGGTCTTCAGCTGTCCTCTTACCACCGCGCCTAGCAGCGTCCATGAACTGCTCCACACCGAAGGGATCCGCTGAACCGTCCAGCGTGACGATAGTGTCCTTCTCGAATTGCACGGGTCCCTCCCTGGCGTCAGACGCATCGGCACCTTCGAACCCTCTCGTAGCGTTGCCCAGCGCGAATCGGTCTTTCGACAGCTCTTCCCTAATACCAGTCTCGGTACCACCGCCATAAGATTCGTCGTTGCCCGCTTCGTTGCCCTTCGCTTTGTAGATCGCTGCTGCAGCAGAGGAACCGTGGAATAACGGCTTGTCGTAGAGGTTGTATGTGTCTTCGCCAGCAAATGTGGTGGACAGCGATTCTCGGTTGAAGAGTCGTGAGTCGAGTAGTGTCTCCTTTGACGCTGTAGGCTTGGCAAGACCCAATGCGATCTTTTCGGATATATCTCGATTTTGCTCCCTGTTAAAAGACACTCGTCAGCAAAAGTCGAGTAAGTCGAAGAAACGCGAAATGCGCAAACCCACCTTGCAAGCATCTTCGCACGCATCTCTGAACCCATGTTTGACATGCGCATCTCCTTCTCTCGCTCTTTCCTCTTCTCCGCTCTGACCTGTTCTCGCTCCTTGACAGCGTCGTCATCCTCGCTTTCATCGTCTTCGTCCTCTGCGTCGCTTTCCGCATCGCTGTCAGTGGCATACCCACCGAGACCCATACCGAGTTCGGTAGGGGGTTTGGCGACTGAAGAGCCACTGGCGATAGGTGCGATGCCGTTCCTTTCCTCCCTTGCTCGCTGGGCGAGTAGTCGCAAGTTCTCCTCCTTCTGGGCCTTCTCCTTCTGTGCCAACAGCTGTTGCATCTGGGATCGAGCTCGGACTTCTTCGCGCGCATGTCGGTCCGCGACATACAATGCTTCGGAGAACTTGGCAAAGTTGTCGTTGATATGCACATCTTGTAAGCCTCTGCCGTCGGCCGCGAGACGCTTGTCCAGAGGGATGGTGTAACCCTTGTTGTTCTTCCAATTGGAGATACAAGGCGGGATCATCCAGTCCTTCTGGTCTTGCGCAGTGACAGCTCGTGGCGGCGATTGTAGGACAGGAGGTGGTGGTTCGGCAGGACCACGAGGGATCTTCTTATGTTTGAAGCGAGCTGGCTCCAGAGGGTCTTCCTGCACTTCGGTCATCTTGATAATGCGCTGCTTCCCTTCCCCAGCACCTTGATTTGCCGGCGTGTAGCGGATATAAGTCGACTCGCCGTTGACTTTAGGCACGTGTTTGGGTTGCGCAGCTTTGATCTTGCCGTTGGTGATGCGTTCGAGAGCGAGTCGTGTGCGTTCAGCAGTATCGGCAATAGATTCGTCGTCGGGTCGCTGCATGAGAAGATCCTTGTCGGATACATCGGTGCGGTTCGCGAGCGGAACAAGGTCTAGTTGAGTCCGTCAACTAACTGCTCTGTACGGTTTACTACGGTCGCACTCACCCTTGAAGCTTGACTGGACCTTTGATCCCACCGCCCGGCCATGTTGGGCAATGGCATCGTATCTCACCAATCCATCTTGGTCGACTTGCAAAGCCAAAGTAGATCCTGCGCCAGTCTACACAAGCACTTCATCAGCACACGGACCAATAAACGTCCGATTTTGAGAACTGACCTTCTTGCGTCCCATCTCCAGCGGGTATTGGGCGACATGGCACTACCAAGCACCACAAATGTCAGATTCAGGTGGCAAAACAAACATAAAGACCATAAAGAGCTGACCTCGGGATAAGCACCACCACCGTTGAAGTCTGCATTGGACTTGGGCTTCCATCCTTTCCTCGCGCCATATCTGGGGATCTGAGGTCCAGCAGCTACAGGCAATGGAGCAGAGACATCCTCGTACTCCGGCACAGGATTGTGCAGGGGAGCTGGCAGCGAGCTGTTTTGTCGTTCTCAAGTCAGCTTTTCGGCTTCCGCTCATATCACAGTCGGCAGCTTACCGAGCTAAAGCGGCCATATTGTGCTCGGCTGTCTAGTCCTTTGATATATGTGAGGATAGGGCTAAATGCATGCAACTTCAAGTGAAATAACGTTGATAATCGTCTATCACTGCACGCTCGCAAGCAAGGAGGGTGCGAGCCTAAGGCCCTTTCGGGGATATTCGGAAATACGTAAGTTGTGGCACAAAGGACGGTCAATGCCACTTTGCCACTTGGTTGCGTGGCGCCTTCGTGGCGGCGGGAGACGCATAAGCGTATCAACGGAGGACTGCTGAGAAGAGACTTGTTCGGCGGGGACTGTAAGAATCCTTTGACCATGAGTATCTGAAACACTATGATCATCAGAGTGAGTTGAAGAGTGAGTCAGTCTCTCCAGTACCGCTCCAATGCGCCAAATGCTATATATAGCTGTGACTTCTGTCTGAGGATGTGAACTTCCCAATGATTCCTCTACATTTCATCTATCCCGCAGATACAAGCTTTGACCATGTCGTTTCAATTGACTGATGAAGACGAGAGGGTATTTGAAGAACTGTATCCTTCTGTAACTGCGTCAGCTCCCTACTCTGATCAACAGGGCGTGACAGCGAACAGCTCTGCTACTTCCGCTATCCCCAACGAGACCAATCTCACAGGTCCCTTTAGCGTGCAGTCCTCCAGCCAGCCCCACTTGACACAAAGTGGACTGTCTGCTGCAGATGTACACAGGAACCCAGGTCAGTTGTTCCCTACAGTACCCACAGTACCCAAAGGTCCTGCCTCTAGGTCATCCTCCGGACGTTCTCGTGCAAAGAGAGCGTGCCAACAGTGCAGGGCCTGGAAAGTAAGGTGTGAGCGAGAGCGAGACGACTCGAAGTGAGTGACTGCTCCTTGCTCGTCTGGTGAAGCAGTGTCTGGCGGTGCTGATGGGTCGGCATAGGTCCTGCAAGAAGTGCATTGAAAGCAAAAGTAATTGCGTGGACGAGTCGGTGCCCGAAACAACAAGGCAACAGGATACAAAGGACCGGGGTAAGCGCCGAGAAGCCAAGAAAGCGGCTCAGCGAGCGAGAGAAGCGAGCGCTAGTACCCAACAAGCAAGCCTACCAGGTTACAGTGACGGCTCCTGGGGCTATAGCGAAGCTGGCGGTTCTAGTATGGGCTGGGGCGCTTGATGGCCACGTTCATGACAGTTCTGTAGTAGTGACGATGCATTGCCTCACGCACGTCATTGCCGAATCTCCAACATAGTCTCTTCTGTCCCTATCTTTTGGTCTGCATGTCCACCAGCAGCCTTCTGATGAACCTTATCAATGTTTTATAAACCGTTGACGTCTCTTTTACTCGCGCTTGACGTCACAATGCTTTGCTATGTCTCCACCCTGGGCTTGACCACTCAACTACCGTACATCGAGTGAGATATAACGACGTTGAAGAGAGTGGACAAGATAGACGAGGTGGGAGCGGTGCACCGAGTACAAGCTGGACTGCGCCACGGCTTTTGTGTCCAGGAAAGACTACGCAGCGGACCAAACAGCATAGGGCAGTATTGAAGAAGCAGCAAGACAAACGACAGGAGGGCCGAGGAAGTACGAGCTGACGTGTAAGCATAAAGGAGCTGGGAGGTCTGCCCGTTGGCAATGACGCTTCTCATCAAGGGGTAGAATCGGTCTATATTGTCCGAGTTTCGCTCTCTTCCTCTTCATTTGCTATCACGAATTACATCGATGCATGCAGTCCGTTGCTAATGCCTTCGCGGAACTTCGCTACACTACGGTCGAAGCAGAGGTGCTGCAGGGAATCATGCTGAATGGAAGGTGGTAGTTATCCTTTGACGATATGACTCGCAGACGTATGCCACTCATAGAGGACTCGACTCAGTATCAAGCGGGGAGTGCAATCGTCCTTTAATCAATTCAATCCGTCCTTTGATGATAGCAGTCGCCCAGTAGCGCCGAGTCGAGGAGAGCCCATGCCTTAAAGACGCTGCACTGCACGGAATACATTATATAAAGCGACAACTTCTGACACATGACGAAGAAAGTGTGAACCCCCTAAGATTCCCCCTACTTTTCAGTTATCCGATACATTAGAACGACCACCATGTCGAAGAAAGGTAGCCTCGCGCACATCTTGAATGATCCAGATGACTTGACCTATCCTCAGTCTGGGTCTTCTGCTTACCCTTACGCTGACGTGGAGAGCGAAGCGGGAGGCGGTTCAATCGACCCTCAGGCTGGGTCTGTTAACTCTCACGCTCACGCGGAGAGCGCAGCGGGAGGCGATTCAGTTGATCTTCATCGTGGGTCTGTTAACTCTCACGCTTACACAGAGGGCGGAGCGGGTGGCGATTCAGTCGATCTTCATCGCGGGTCTGCTTACTCTCACCCTCACACGGAGAGCGGCAAGGCCTCTGGCTCCGTTAATCCCAACTCCGTGATCCCAACAAGCGCGTCCGCACTCGCCCTACCTCGGTGCAACCGGTGCACTATCTGGAACGAAGGATGTTCGACAAATCAAGGCTCGGTGTAAATTATGCTCCTTGGAGATTCGGTGAGCAGTATACATCGGTGCTGATAGGTCCGCATACTTTAGAAACTGCGTGCTGTGCACCGGGCTGAAAAAACCCTGCATCCGAAGCGTGACCCCCCAGGAAGCTCGGGACCAGCATCTCAAGCTTGCTAAAAAGGAGAGAGATCGGAAACAGCGAAGGGATGACGAGTGGCTCAGGATCTGTCGAGCGTGAGTCGACACCCAACAAGCAAGCCTCGCAACTGACATTAGTCTTTTCGGGCTATAGCAGTGCAGGTGAAGGCTCAAGTATGGGCGAGTCCGCTTGATGGGCAGGTCAAGACAACCCTGCAGTATCTAGCGATACACTGCCTGCACGTCACGTCAGGCATCCTTTGTTCTTTTTTCTTTTCCTATTTGACAGTACGCATGTGCATAGGCAAACTTTCCACCAGCCTCGCTCATGAGTCTCGGTGCTTTGCTCTGTCTTCCGTGTTGGACCTGATCATACAGCTCAGTTCTCATATTGCAAGGGATCTTTTTCATTTTGCGCATTCTTATACAAACAGCATTCTGGTTGACCATGTCAGTGTGTCGCAAGACGATGCTATGTCTTTAGCTTGAGTCTGACGTCGCAATGCCTTGTTACATCTCCAACCTCGACTTCATCCTACCAGTGCGACGAATGACGCATGATAAGGTCGGGAGAGCGAACAGGATAGGCGAGATACTGTCAGGAACCAAACAACACGAAGGCCTCTTAGTTCTGGGGGCACGAAGTAATGTCGCCAGAACTGGAACGCCTGATCCGAGTTTGCATATATAAGTAACTACAGCAGGTAGATTACTACTCCTCAAGAAATGAATATTCTTGTGTCGACTACTAGAATTCCGACATCAAACCTGACCTTATCTCGAGGCTACTTTGACTACTCTGAACTCATCAGACTCTGACAGATACTGTACTGTAGACAAGATCTCGCTGGTTAGCGAGAATAGGTCTAACCAAGTGCACAAACTGGCTGAATGAAAGGTCAGAATCACCCTTTGACCAAGGGTCTACACAAGAGATGTTCAGAAGCATGACGAGAAGAAGTCTTCCAAGGGCTTTGCACTAAACAAGGAAAACCATATACACATCAGTCCTCAAGAACGACGCGGACTACTGTGATTTCTATGCCATGCTGATCATATAAAGTCGTCACCATGTCGCGGCTTCCAGATGGTGACGTGCAGGATTACATTGACGAGCTGATGGCTCAAACTGAGTCCGCTGACCGCAATCCTTACGCCCAAAGCCCCTCATTTTCTGAGTACGCTACTCTCGGCGCCACCAACTTCACCGCTCAGTCTAGCTCTATCGAGACTCACCATACGGTCAACCCTCAAGATTTGTTTGTTCTTTCACATCCTTACCCTCAGGTCGGGATGGTGTCCGCCTTCGCTACCGCCCATTCCTCCGCAGAGAACAACTTCTCCGGTCACCTTGATCCAAACAATGACCAGCTGGTCGTTTCCCAGGCTGCGTCTACTTGTTCACATCATCACGCTCAAGGTGGCCCAATGTCTAATTTCTTTACTCATGAGTCCTTGTACGAGGCCAATCTCACCGCTCACTCTAGTCTGCAGAGCCCTAGTCAAAATTCATTTACCAACCCTAACCCGAGCAACACCTCAGCTGCCACTTTGCTACCCGTACCCTACAAGGGTCTCGCACCAGAAAGGGTCTCCGCAGCAAGTGGTAGCGGTGATACGGCTCAGCGGTCCTCCTTGGGATCAGGGGCGCCCGCCTCTGGATCATCCGCCCGACCTTCTCGTAGGAAACTGGCTTGCCAAAGGTGCAGGATTCAAAAGCATAGATGCGACACGGATGATGGCTTCCAGTAAGTAACTGCTCCTTGCTCATATGTTAGGGGAGTCTCTTGCGGCGCTGATAGGTCAGCATAGTAAGTGCAAGCGGTGCATTACGGCGGGAAGCAATTGCGTGAGAAAGGTGGTACTCGGGGAAGACCAACACAACTCAACCAACGAGAATGGCTGTGCAGCTCTGTCGCGCAGACCACATGCTGCTGAAAATCGTACAGAACCTTGCGCAGAGTGCAGGAGGAAGAAGAAGAAATGTGTCATCAGTGAGAAAGGCTCAACGTGAGTGACGAACCTCATGCTGCTGAGCTTGGGCCGAGCAGTATCAAGCTGATGCGTGCACTCAGCGCCTGCGACTGGTGCACCAGCCAAAAGAAACGTTGCAGGATGGGACAGGTGTCCAATGGGGGCACTAAACGAGAGAGGAAAGCAAGATCAGGACTGAGCCAGAGGCAGAAGGCGAAGGATGAGGCTCAGGAAGCGGACGCTAGTACCCAGCAAGCAAGCGTTCCAGCTGAAAGTGACGGCTTCTCGGGCTATAACGGTGCTAGATCTAGTCTTGGGTGAGCCGCTTGACCGTCACGTGCAAGATAGCCGTACAGTATGAAAGATACGCAGCATGAGCGTGCCATTTGGACGTCCCATCATTCGCCCTCCTTCTAGCTAGGCTTCAATATGCATCATAGCAGTCTGCTGTTCTCATCGACATGGTTCTGTCTCTAGTTCGCAAATGGCGCATTAATGACATGACAGAAGTGGCGAATTGTGTGTTACAATCATCACAGTACGTCAGCGCGCCGGAGAAACAGTAAAAGCAGAGCTCAGCCAGAAGAACTTGCTCGAAGGAGTGTGTCATTCGTCCTTTGACGATAGGAATCACGAACAAGAGGCTCAGAAGACCTGGGTCAAAGGAGAATTACGCCGTCCGATACTGTAGCTCTGCACCAGCGAGAAGCTTGGTATATAGCTGGCAGTCTCGACTCAACTTGATAAATCCCCAGGCATCCCTCTGCTTTTCATTCTGCACGTATAGACCACCACAATGCCGTATCCCCCTATTGTTGACGACCAGACAGATCAATCTTCGTTTTGGAGTGCTCGCCCCGAGCCCGAAGCTGAAGGCGACACCAACTTTGGTTCGGCCCAATCCAGCGCCTACAGCACAAACGACGCCGCTGATCATTCCAGCCTGCAGCTCTCGGGTCGACCCCAACTGACTGACCAGAGCCATGGTAGTGCCGCCTTTGGCATGGCTCTGTATGGCTCCTCGCCTAGCGACAGCCTGGCACGAGGACGACAAGTGTTCACCTCAGTACAGAGTGGCAATGCCGGCCAGTCATCCTTTGCAGAATCGACGCCTCACACGTCAACCTCAGTTTCAGTTATATACCCAGACGTACACAGATGGCGTGCGTGTCGTGCAGGGCGAAGAAAGACAAATGTCAGCCTGTAGCAGGCTCAGAGTGAGTGATCGACTGTATGCTTCTGCAGTCTGGCGGAACAGCATCAATCGGTACTGATACTGATGAAACTGCGCAGCGACTGTGTGAAGTGCAGAAAGCAACGCAAGCCTTGTGTGAAGGTGAAGGTCCCCCCGCTAGATAGTCAGCGCGCCAAAACCAAGAAAGCGGAGTCGAAGAAGCGCAAAGCGCTTGCCAAGGCAGAGAGAGATGCTATCCAGCAAGCAAGTTCGTTCGACGACGATTACCTCGCTTCGAGGTATGGCGCTGATGGCGACAACATCGAGAAGACCGCTTGATGCGCGCCCTGAAAGCGCTACAGCATCAAACACTACTCTGCGTACTCCTCCTTTTTGTAATGATGCAATGCACGTTCGGTCGACGATGTTTACTCCGCTTCGAGCTTTGGTGGTGACGGTGACACGATCTCGAGTGGACCATTTGATGAACGTGCTTTGACAGTGTATCGGCATTGAGAACAAATTTGCGGCACCGCCTATTCCGCAATACCGTATTCGAGATGATGCCATGCAAATGTTTGTACGTACATATCCTGATGTGATGCTCTATACGCTCTACGCCACCTCGTTCGTCGCTCCTCGTCTGCCAATCGACCTATGCACGCTTGAGCATCTTCAAGCACTCCACTGCCGGGGACAGGATCTCCTCATTCACGCCTTTCATCCGCAACACACCCATCAGCTTTTCGTCCAACCCCGCTTCTCTGATCGCTTTCAGTCCGTCCGTTTTCTTTGGTTCTTGCTGATCGAGGATGTATTGCGTGAGATTGAGCAGAATGATCACTGCGCGATGTACGAGGCCCAGATCTGGTGCGAGGTCTGCAGCGGAGTTCGACGTCGATATGAGCGGTATGACCGTCCCGTCTTCATCGAGGATCTCCTCTGGTTGATCCGGCTCTAACAGTTCCACTACGCGAGTCCAGGTATTCCGCCGTGTGCTAGATCCTGATTCGGATCCTGTTCCTGCTGTACTAGCAGACGAGTGTATATCGTCGTTGCCTGCTAAGAGCGCTTGACAAGCGACTTGAGATTCCGTGACGATGGCCAATGCCCCACTAGCTGCTAAGCGAGTTTGTATATCGTCTACGCTCGTCAAGACTAGTAGGATGTTGAGTCGTGATTTGACTCGTCCGCTGGGAGCCGCCGTATCCGTCGATGGTCTTGAGGAGGAGGTGTCGGACGCGGACTCGCCGGAGAAATACTCGTAGCCCCGCGGGGAGCTGATGAGATTACAGACCAATTCCGTCGCTGCTCTGCGCACCAACTCGTTATCGTCCAGCATGACCTCCTCGATGCGCACAACGATTCGAACAGTATCTTCTCGTCCCGACCCACGCCACCCGGTATCGCTTTGAGCTAGAGGTTTGATAGTCGCATCGACGATCCGTGAGCCGATGGACGGATCTATGGACGCTAGATTCGTCAGAGCCATCAGGGCTTCGAAGCGCTGGAGCGAGGTCGACGAAGGATGTATGAGTAGATGGTACAGCGGTGTAAGAGAGTTGAGCGAAGTGGTGAGATGTGGCGGTGGGAAGAGCAGGGTCGGTGAGGTCGTTATTGTGAGTTTGGCAAGAGCTTGGAATGCTGGTAAGATTTCGACAGGCGTTTGCGCAGTAGAGGTCGGAGTAGCTGCTTTTGGAGACGACGAGGCGAGAAGATCCCTGATGACGGCAGAGAGCACTTTGAAGCCTCCGCCTCTGACGAAACTCAATCGGTCTGCTCGATCTTCCACCAGATTCCTACACAGCTTGCCCAGCCCTTCCTTGACCAACCGACTTTCCGCTCGTACTAGACCATGCAGCGCGCTGACCACACCTGCACCCAATACCGCTTGAACGCGTTTACGAACCTCCTCCTCGCTATCCAGCACGTCGTCCTCTGCCTCTGTCTGCAAAGCTGATTTGTTTGCGGAGACAGCCATTGCTCGGACTTTGGCGATTTGCTGGTCCTCTGCTGAGAGGGTTGGTTTCGGCGAAGTAAGATTCACAAGGATTGTCGTTAGACCGTAGCAGAGGCTGTTCTCGACTGTGTCGAACAGGCGATCCGGTGAGAGATCGACACTTGCGCGAGGCGTTACGGGTAGCGAGCCAGGTTTCGGTGCGAGCGTAGGAGATAGCGCGAGAAGCGCACGTAGGAACGAGGGGGACGAGGCGAGTAACGCCTTGATGTGCGGTCGTAGAGACAGGACCGATAGTCCTTCTAGTGTCGACATTGTAGCTGGTGATATTGATGTTGACGAAGTAGTCTCGATATGCGCCATCATTTTCCGTGCCAGGACTTGATCTGCTGCCTCGCGTTCGTCAGGAGTTGTCTGAACCCCTTTCGTGTCCTGAACATCGCCTTCGCCTTGCCCCAACTTGCTGAGTGCGACAGCACATAGCGCGCCAAGCTCGTCGCGCGCATCAGCTCCATCCGACCTGAACTCCAAGGCACCCTGCAGCCATTCCGTTGCGTGTTGCCTGACAAGGTCCCGACCAGGCTTCGTGCCCGCAGCCGAACCCAGCAGTTCGGCCAACACCGGTTGTAGCGGTGATGGCAGTTCCGCTACTTCAAGCAATACTGCCAGCGGATCCTCTTGCTCCTCAGAGTCTTGCGAGATAGGGGCGGTGAGGAGTCCTGCGGCGGACACGGGACTCAGGGGGAAAAGTGCCGATACCAGACTTGCGAAGGGGATGTAATGTGAGGGATCTATATCGCTAACCTCGTCTGGACTGGATGCTGGGGCGAAAGTCGAGTCGACGAGCGGCTTGAAAATGGTCAATATCCGGTCCTCGCCCGTATCAGGGGATGTCGAAGAGGTCTGCGCATCTTGAGTCAATTTCGAAAGTGCCAGATAAGCTAATGATCGTGCATGCCGAGTGGAGGTTGGCGTAAGTGAATTCGCCAGTAATGCGACCTCTTCAGCGTTCAGCGACGGCTCGCTCGTTGACGGGATCGATGCTAGGCGTTTCAGCAGCGCCTCTAGGTCCTTTTCGCCTGACATTTCTGTGCGCTATCGTATCATCTTACAGCCGTCAAGGGTTGACATAGTTTTACGAGCAATGTGCAAGTTCAAACATGAAACGCTTCCAGCGCGAGTACGTTGAATGCGGGGCGACTTTGAGCTTTCTCACGGTGGGCGTCGTGGTGAGCTGCAACGCGTTGATACCAGTGCTATGATAACTTGAACATGTCTTGACTTACTTTGTGTTTTGCTCCAGCTCGCATTCACTCTGGCCAACGAGCAGCAGAATATCGCTCGACGACAAGCCGGTCCAACAAGCGAATTGCTTGATTACCTCCGCGCGGGAAACGGGACCTTGTTGTTCGTTGACGCAGTACCGGGTCATACTCTCTTCATACCGCCGCGCCTGAGCACTCGCCATGCGGTCGTATATCCACCTCGTACCACTGCTCGCCTACCTTCTCGTCCTTCCCGCCGCTCTGGGAGATCTCCGCCCTCGTACTCCCCAGCCGAGGAACTACGACACGCACACGTACTATGCTTTGGAGCTAGAACCGAGCTTGTCAGCATCAGCTGCTGCTGCACTATCCGAGTCTTTGGGTGCTGAGCTCGTGGAGCCTTTAGGGGAGCTTGCGGGGCACTGGCTCGTACGGAGTCCGGGATTCACTCCTGATCATGCTGTCTCGTTAGGCAGACGGGGCTTGGTCGACCCAGTGGTCAAGCGATGGGAGACTATGGCCACAAGTACGGGGAAACGCGCTTTGACACCGCTCACTCTACGGAAGCGAGCCAAGAGACATCGAGATCCATTCGCCCCCGTACTGCATTCAAGATCCGACGACTCGGAATTACTATACGCTCAAAACGATCTGCATCTAGGCGATCCCATGCTGGACCAACAGTGGCATCTCATAAATAGAGAGCTGAAGGACATCGAGCTGAATGTTACTGGTTTGTGGGGCAGAGGCGTGACAGGCGACGGCGTACACGTGGTCATTGTGGATGATGGGCTCGACCTTAACAGTGATGATCTCAAAGACAACTTTGTGCGTAAGATCGCGATAAATACGTATCATGAACTATAAGCTGACACTCACGGTATAGTACGCGGACGGGTCATACGATTTCAACGATCACACCGAGCTTCCCCTCCCTCGCCTTTCCGACGATCAACACGGGACACGCTGCGCAGGAGAGATAGCCGCTGTGCCCAACGACGTCTGCGGAGTCGGTGTTTCGTACACGGCCAAAATAGCAGGCGTCCGAATACTCTCGGCTCCTATATCAGATGCCGACGAAGCAGCAGCGCTCAACTACGCCTACCAGCTGAACGACATATACTCTTGTTCATGGGGCCCGCCCGACGATGGCAAATCCATGGAAGCGCCCGAAGGTCTTATCCTCAAAGCTATGGTCAACGGCGTGCAGAATGGGAGGGACGGGAAAGGCTCTGTGTTCGTTTTCGCCGCTGGCAACGGAGGCGGAGTGGACGATCAGTGCAATTTCGACGGCTACACAAATTCCATCTTCTCCGTTACTGTCGGCGCTGTAGACAGAAAGGGGCTGCACCCGTACTACTCCGAGCTGTGCGCAGCTATGATGATGGTCGCGCCAAGCTCAGGTAGCGGAGACCATATCGTAAGCATTCCAGGCGATCCGAGCGTGTTCGAGGCTGATGTACCAATTCGTGTTCAGCATACCACCGACGTGGGCACAAACAAGTGCGCTCATACACATGGCGGTACATCGGCGGCTGCACCACTGGCTGCCGGTGTTTTCGCGCTAGCTCTGTCCGTTCGCCCTGATCTCTCGTGGAGAGACATGCAACATCTCGCTGTGCGCAATTCGGTGCACTTCAACCCTGATGATCCGGACTGGGATAAGACTGCTGCTGGAAGGATGTTCAGCTACAAATGTGGGTACCGACAAGTAGCTGCCAGGCTTCGTGAGCTTATTGATGATGGTTACAGATGGATACGGGAGGATGGACGCCGGACTCTATGTCGAGGCCGCAGAACGGTGGACCCTCGTGAAGCCGCAAGCATGGTTCGACTCGCCTGCAGTCTACCTTCCTACTACTTCACCAGTCGACGTCACTCGCCGTCAAGAAACCGCCGCCGACCAGGATCAACCAGCAACTTCAGATGACGAAGAAGTCGCACCCAATCCCGAACCCGTTGTTCAACTTCCCGGATCTTTCATCTCTGAAAGCGGTGTGACCTCGACATACGAAGTCACTCAAGCAGAGCTTGCGGACTCGAACTTTGAGCGACTCGAGCACGTCACAGTACGTGTGTGGATCGACCATGACCGGCGAGGCGATGTGGAGGTGGAAGTCACCAGCCCGAATGGAATCGTCAGTGTACTGTCAAGGCAAAGACGATTCGATGACGCGGATACTGGCTTTCCCGGCTGGAAGTTTATGTCGTTGAAGCATTGGTAGGCACCATTCAGTTCGGCATGAGTATCCAGCTAACAATACTGACACATAGGGATGAGAATCCCGTTGGTACATGGACGATCAAAGTGAAAGACCAGGTCAATCCGGAAAAGACTGGAAGGTTCATTGCGTGGAGCTTGCAATTATGGGGAGAAGTGGTCGATCCTGCTTTGGCGAAAATATGGGCGCCGGCCGAAGAAGGTCAACCCGACGAAGAGCAAACCGGTTCGGACCCAACTGCTGTCGTGAGCCAGAAACCGAAGCCTACCGAACATCTCCCCGGAGATCATGGGTCCGCTACTGGTGAAGCAGATCAGCCAGGTCTAGGCTCAGTCACTGCTTCGCCGTCAGAGCCTACATCTACTGCTGGTAGTGGATCAGGGGACGAGGACATTGCCGAGCCGACCAGCGCCACTGATGCGGATGCGGACGAAGGGTTCTTCAGCGGTATCAGCACACTGACTTCGAGCTCAACCTGGATTGCTGGTGCGGGGATGATCACCGTCCTTGCTGGTGCGGGCATTGGCGCTTTCTTTTACTTCCGCGCAAGAAACAAGCGACGAAACCTCTTCGGCCTCTCGAACAACGGCGAAGGGGCAAGAGGCGCGTATGCACCCGTATCCGAAGACGTGCCGATGGGACTCCTGGAGCGCAGTCGGAGGAAGCTCGGTAAAGGAGCAGGAACTGGAGCAGGGGATGGAGCAGGGAGTAAGGATCTGTACGACGCGTTCGGCGATGGGCCCAGCGACGAAGAGGACGATGAGGACGACGAGCAGACGGCACTTCGCTATCACGATGATTTCCTAGGGGACGACGATGATCCCCGTAGTCATCCCGCCGAAGCAGGGAGTGAGCCACCACAATACAGGGACGAGCCGGAGAGACTGGATAAGGGGAAGGGGAAAGAAGGCAGTAGTGGCAGTTCAAGCAGTTGGCAAGATGCCGCTGAAGATGTCGCCAAGGTTTGAGTTGGTACTTGCCCCGATGATGATGTCTCAGCTCGATGACCCGTATGTATACATATATGCTGGTATATGCTGTTGCCTACAGGATCCATGCTCGCGCAATCGGTAGTGCTGTCGGAGTCGCCGTCCTTGTACCTAGTGAATTGAGACAGCCACCGCACTGACCAGCTTCGAGCTGTAGGGCATGGGAGCAAGTGGGATATCGCCGCGGTGTTATTTCAGAATGGCACATGTTGGGTGCGGTAGTAGTTTGATAAGAATTTGAATCCGCTGGCCGGATCTTGTTTGTATTTGGTGATTTACGATTGATTACGAAAGGAACAAGGGAGGATTAGGGGTATTACAGTATTACAGAAGCGGTTATTTGTTATTTGTCACTCGAATGGTCTAGCCCAAAAAACTGGTTTTAGCGCCAGCCAAGCCAACACTTGTACCTCACGACCTAATACTAGACATACCTAGGGTTGCACCACCACCACACGACAGTAGAGAGAGAGATAGGGCGAGGACACCAAAGATCGTCAGACAACAGGCAGCTTTTCGTCAGAATCAACTCATATACTGCACCGAACAACGTGCTATAGAGGTCACGCGATACACTGGCCACGGCACTCGAGACACTTTTCGACGATATACCTGAATACAGAATACAGAATACGGTAGACGACTGCGGGGCGAATAACCGAATATTGCTCGTACTCGAGATACTTTGAGATAAACAATAACAATCATTGTCTCTCCTCCGAACGCCTTGCCTGAGATTATCATTCGACTGCTTGGAGCTATATCCACCAATACCAACTACGTTTCGACAACCGGTCGGCACGCTCGCGCAACGTACCTCCGCACTATCGCGATAGAGAAAGAGGCCTAGAGATAGGGACTACAGTGGTAGATCGTCAGAAAGGACGGGCTGGCAGGCGAAAGGCGCGACGATTCCCTTGATACACTCACTCCCCAACAACCCCATTCCTTCATCCATAATCCATCATCTGTCATCTATCGACGACACCGTGTCTCAAAGCTTCGCATCTGCCACTCGGTCAGCATATCAGACTATACGAATACCAGTCGAGCACACCGCGAATATCTGAGACGAGGCACCGATCATGGCAGGTAAGTCCAGTACGAGCAGACAGAGTTTCGCTCAACTCTATTTCTCTATTTCTCTTTTCTGTTACACTGTATCATCCCCCCTCCCCCTTGTCTCCATCCCCCTTTACGTTGATGGCTCGGACGCGGGCGCGGATCCGAGTCTAATGATGCTTGTCACCGTTGTTGCTCTTGCTCTCAGAAGAAGGTGCTGATGCCTTATCTATTCATCTACTCTTCAACTACTCGCGATATCCTTTCTCTCGTGTCGACGTTCTCACACGTCGTAACTTTCATCAAAACAAAACGTGAACTCCCGTCATGTCCTCAGCCATATACACGGTGTAAGTCCAGCATCCGTATATCCACATAGCTGTACCCCCGGACTGGAGCTGACCACTGCTCGGCGCACAGCTTCACGTCCCCGCATCATGCGCCAATGCCAAATCATCTTCCCACACTGATCGTCACTCCGCATGGTAAGCTTCCCTCCTCCTTCTGCGTGCCTCGAGCGTGCGTGTGCTGAAGTCGAGTTTATCACAGGGCAACCGAATCAGATCCTATATACATACTTGTGAGTCGTATCTTCCAGCTCACATCGTGCATCCAGCTGACTTTGCATTTCTGCAGACACACGGAAGAGGTGCGCTACCTGATATCTGTTATATGCACGCGACCGCAATGCCCCTGCTGACCCACCACAGAACCGCGTCAACTACCTCCTCACTCCCTCGCCTCAAGGCGATCTGTGCGTCGCAAAGCTCTTCCCTCCTCCCCGGCCAGGCGCAGCGGGATCATCAGCTTCCCTACCATCCCGGCCAGCTCAACCTCACAATATAGTCCGATGTGAAGCGTCGCGCGATCTGCGATGGACCATCGAAAATACCGGTGTCGTCAGTCCTATCTATAAGATCGTCAATCAGGACGACACGCCCTTGTATCAGATCAGCAAACCCAACCCCAACGCAGAATTCTGGACTATGTTCTACTTCAAATATGCTGGCCACCAAATCCCGCCCAAGCGGATAGAGGTAAGTGTTCTTTGCGTATATCTGTGTGCCAGCCGTGCACGCATAGGAAACGTCGAGATTGGATTGAAATAGGACAACGCTGATCATCTGCACGCGCAGTTCGGCAAAGTCGCCAAGAACCCACCGGAGAAGGGAGGCGGTACGCGCATCACCATCACTGGAAAGGGCGACGATGAGAAGCAGGTGTGGCAGACATTGGGAGTCGGCAATGAAGACTGTGTGGAATGGGTCGTGTGCTGCGCGTGTCTCAATCTATTAGAGTGAGTACAGGATACGATATTACGTCCAAGTATCGTCTAGTGTGACCGGACTGAACTGAACCTTCTTTCATCTGCAGTGACCAGATCCTTCAGGCTGCCGAGAAGAAGAGTGGAGTAGCCGGGACCGCTCCACCTGCTGCGTCGTCACCCGCGTCCACCTCGGCTCGACCCATCCCCCCAACTCTGCAGCGAGTCAACGGCGCTCCCGGTCCACGATCAGCTGGCGCCTCGCCTATAAGTCCAGGAATTGCTGGGACTGCCCCTCCTCGGATCCAACAGCATCCCGCGTCTAACTTGGCACAGACATATCGACAAAACATACCACCTAGTCGCCAAGCGCCTCAAGGTGGTCCGGGCGCATACAGAGGGACGCCTCCTCCTCAGCAGGGATACGATCCGAGGTTGCAGCAGCAGCAGCAACAGCAGCAGGGCCGACCTCAGCCTCAGGCGCAGCAGCAGGGTTATGCGGCCACGGGACCGGGCAGAAGGCGGTTCTGATGATCGTCGGGTCAGGGAATGCATGCGGAGAGCAGGGCCGCCATGGCGAGTCCCACCTTGCTCTTGGCTCCAAGCTGAGCAAGGGAGGCTATTGGCATTTGTAGAAGGGAGTGAGAGTGTGTGGCATCGTCCACTCAGGGGACGTTGGGTGCACACGCATAGCCAAAAGGTCGTTCATCGATCACAGGCGCCATATCACACATATATTCGCATGTATATAGAGCGTCGTATAATCTGAATCGACCCGTTTGTGGTCCGGCTATACCAAGCTCGCTCACTGACCCACTGCCCTCGCATTTGCTCACGTACACGCAGAGCGGCAGAGCAATTGAACTGGAGATGCCTCTACGATATATCCACATAACCATATTGATATTGAGATATCGGGCAGATGAACAGGGCGTTCGTAACCATCGCTACGAGTTGTTGAGCACCACAGCACCGAAATCGTCGCCCACACCCCAGCTTTCCATGAGTTTGCGAACCTCGCTCATATCGCCTCGATGGGCGTATTGACCGTATTTCGGTATCAGGTGGGTTATCTCGTCCATCTGCTTGAAAACTCTTGCGGAGGGGGAGGGGAGGGGATGTCGGAGTCGTTCTGTCACCTGCTAGTGTGTCAGTACCCCATGAGATCTCAATGTAGTCTGGGCTGCTTGGATAGACTTGGAACACATAAAAGAAGGGGTACGACTGACCTTTTTCTGGAAAGGGGGTATGTCGGACCACGATTCGCTCTTTATTCTAGCCATGTAACGATCTATGACCGAGCCCTGGCCCTCGACACACAGCAGCCCGGGCTTACCTGCGTAGCGTAGCGTGGTCTCGTCAGCCGGATAATGCATCTCCAGCACTGACATCAGAGGAGATGTGGACTGCAGGCGAAGCAAAGAGGAGGAGAAGGAGGAGCAGAGGACGTACCGGCCAGTACGAATCCCGTCAGACCGACTTCCCGCGCAAAATGCACCAGATCGTCCCGCTTCTCTCTAGTCGAAAGGGAAGGGAACCAGTACCAGACCCTCTCTTCGGGCCCGGACCAGACCTCCTCGACCTCTCTGCTGGGAGTGGAGCCTGAACTGGACGGGAGGTAGGGATGGAGATACGCCTTGACGAATTCTATGGTCGATAAGATGTATTCGCTCGTATCCCCCTCTCTATCTGCGGAAGACACTGGTGGGATGGACGATAATAGCGACTCGTACGCTGATCTCGATAAGAAACCAGGTTGTCGCGGATGAATCACCACCATCTCCCGCATTTCGGTCTGAGGGAGAGGAAGAGGAAGAGTGATGACCAGAGTCACTTCTTCGTCTCTATCTTCGTCAATACGGATATTCAGCTCTGCCTCCAAGCTCTCCAGTCTTGCACATCCTTCTCTGCTCGAATCCGGATCATCAAGGAATGTCTCGGTGGGCGAAGTCAGGACCAACTCGGACGGAAGGGGGTACATGGCTTGCAAGAGCTGTATTGTCGAGATCTGCGATTCGACCAGCTCCTCTTCTGTCATAGCGGATGCGGCGGACATGATGCTCGATATCGGTGCGGGGTGGTTGTGACTGGCTCAGAGATTGGGCTATGAGTGACGGGCGTAGTTGGTCATGTACTACTGTACTTCAGTGCTTCCATCTTTAGACTTTTCGGTAAACCCGAAGTGAAGCGGCGCGCGGGGCTCCATCAACAACCTCGATCAATGTTGTTGTCATGCCGCTTTCCATACTTTCTGTGACACGTACAGACACAAATTGAAGAGCCGGCCCGTTGTCAGCTAACAGAAGGACTGGGATGAAGTTGTTTTGGCCTACTTCCGGACTTGGGCAGCGAAGCGGCAAAGTTGTGGGATGGAGGCTGGAAGATACTCTCTGCGTCGTGGGGATCGTGGATGATTGGGTAAGTATTTTCGACAGTCTCGGCTCATTAGCGAAAGGGTATGAGCGATCATGCTGATTACTGTATTTTTCCTCGCCAATCAAGCTGAGCGAGAAGATCAGTGTTCAGGATGATCTAGGAGTCCAAGAGGTATCAAGACCTCTTGGAGTCATCGCGCAAGCACACGCGAGCTCTACTGGAATCAAAGAGGATGGTGGGAAGGGCGATACGATAGTGTTCTGGGTGGACGAGCACTTCTTGCCCGTTTCTACCTCGTGAGTCCCCTTCCAGGTGTATTACTAAGTCGAAGCAGTGGGAGATCTGGCTGAAGTCATACATGGTGGTATAGGATGCAAGCCGAGGTGATATTGTATTCACCGCCTGATCATTCCCGAGTCCGATTCCTTGTCCTTTGCCCACCTCGCCAGAGTATCAGCTCTAGCAGTGGTCTCAATAACGAACATCTTGCTCGGCAGGACGATTACGCGAGTATCTCCCTGTTCGCTCCGTCGGGTTTGGTCGGGGTCGAGCAAGGAGGAGCGATAGAAGCTGTGCTTCCTCTGGTCAGTCTTCTGCCCATTCAACGCAGCGCATGATCAGCTGATCATGTACTGCAGCTAAACGCAACTAGACGCGCGCAGGTACGCCTCGAGGGATTGTCATGCGTTCAAAGCATTCGGGACCCAGTTACACCACACCGATATGCTTTGCATACTATACCGACGCCCATCTATGCGTTCCTCAGCTTCGCTCTCATCCCCTTGTTGTGGCTATCAAGCATCGTCATTTCTGCTGTCTCATACGCTTCCATCCCACCTTTCGGTCGCATGATGGATCACAGCGCTCTTTGTGAGTCTCCTGTAGCGGCCTTTCGTATGAGTGCGACGCTGATAGGTGCAACAGTGCGTCAGCTGGTGCTTCGGACTGGACAGGTTCAACAGGGACCAGAGCGGTTCAGGGCTACTCGGGAAGAAGGGCTCGATATGCCTACCCGTTCGGACAAGTACATGCGGTACGTCGGTAGCCTCTTGCAAGACACATTCGCTTGCCATCAATGCTCAACGCCCTTCTTGTTGGCATTTGTTCGAGGGCAGAACACGAAGTACCCGCTGACATCGTGATAGATTCTGGAACACTGTATGGCTCGTCATGGTGCGTCGCGCGATGGCGTCGTATACGACTTCAAGCTGATACATGGGCAGAACGACCTCATTCTGGGCTACTGTGTCCGGCAGGTCATTTTGCAGAGCGCACCATACCTCGAGACCCGACTTACCACCACGTTCAGGGTGAGTCCAGCATAGCATAGCAGTCTACTCGTTTACCGAATTCTGTAACCAAAGAGACTAAAGCGTGATTATGCTAGAAATACGCCACAGACATGGTGATCGAATCGCTACGATGGCTCAACGATTGGCCAGTAGGCTTGAAGCTGAATACGCCCCTCAGCCAGTACTTCTGCGCGACCTTCGGGCTAGTCGTACAGCAATGGGGCGGTGAGTCATCCGTACCTACCCTGAACGAGCTCTTGACTGAACTGGCATCGTTATCGTCTCCCAGGTTCGATCGCGCCGATCCTTGACATCGCATCTCCAATGCTGCTGGGGACTGTCGCCACCGCCTCGCTGGTCGGTATGACGTTCTGCTTAGCTGCGATTCACGACTTGCTCAACCTTCTCACTCTACACTTGACTGTGTGCGACCGTATCATGAAAGCTCTATTTCACTGGCAGTTGGGCAGTTTGGGGACACTGTGGAATCTCTTCCGCGGTAGGTCATCTGGCTAATGCTATGCTTTGCGCAACCCTCCGGGCCACTCTGCACCCGCTGTTATCGCGGCGAAATGACGAGGCTGCCCGCTGATGCCTGAGCGATAGGTAAACGGTGGAACGTCCTGCGTCAACGAACGGACTCGTACGCGTACGACGTCGATCAACTCTTTCTCGGAACGCTGCTATTCACCGTATCGGCGTTCCTCTTTCCGACCGTGTTGACCTATGCTGCGCTGTTTGCCCTGGTACGTACTGTAACCTTAACCGCAAAGACATTGGACTCCTCCGTGATCTGTCATATGATCCTGGAATCACTAAGCTGATAGCATGTGTGCAGATACGCCTTGTCATTTCGACATATAGCAAAGTCATAAGACTTGCGATAATGGCTCTGAACTCATTCCCTCTATTCGAGTTTATGCTGAGGTTTAAAGAACCCTCACGACTGCCCGGTATGCTTTCATCTTCACTACACTACACTGTAGGCTCGTTACTGATGTCCGTGCGAAGCGGGCGTCTACTTCCAGCTGAAGCCTCTACCATACACCGCCTTCGGACAAGACAGGAGGACGATGGGAGGGACTCGCATAACGCATGTATTGGAGCTCAAGGTCAGCTCGGCCTCGGCCTAGGCAAACGTGGCATATGGACTAAGCTGATGGATCTTCGTAGAGCTTGCCCAAATCCCTCTCTGACAGCTTTCGATCGCCTGGAGCGACATGATACTCTCGCCCTCGAAGACAACAAACGTTCGAGCTGAATGGGGCGAATCACGGTTGTACAGTATCCCCATACAAGATGCATAGATCAATCTGTTCTCCTATGAATGCCACGGCAAAGTGTAAAAAGCGAAGAGGAAAACCTTGATATGTCGGAATCGCTACTCCAGCTATCTAGCTACTCAGCTGAGTGGCTGGAAGGCGGGTGGCATGAATGTGCTCAGCATCTGCAGGTCTGGTCCGAGCACCTGGTACAGAAGCCTGTCAGCGTATTTCCAAGCGCACGATCGACCCGCGGAGCAATGATAGGAGGGGGCTTGAGAATATTTCATGCTCCGAGGAGGAGCATAGCATCGGTACGAAGCCAACTCACGAGCTAGCGCCGCAGCAGGTGCAAGTTCCATCGGGGCCATCTTCGTTGCACTGGTTGACGGGAGCGGTGTGGTTATTGATCTACCAGGTCGCATGACGCATGACGAGGCACTGTCAGCTCAAGTCAACGAACGCAGACAAGGTAGAGGACGTACGTGAGCAGTGTTGAAGGCCATACTGGCGATGTGTTGGTGGTTAAGTGGTTGAGTGATAGAGTAGTGAGTGGCTGTGCGATTGAATTTGGATGTGAGATGATGGAAGTTGGGACGAGGGAAGAACGAAGAGTACCAGATCACCATCAAGCGTTATATATCTGTCATGCAATCGACCTGGATCAATCATCGAGGCAAACCTCGAGGCGTGGTGAGAGCGCCCCTCTATCTCTGCATGATCAACGAGCATGATCGGAAAGATCGGGCCTCGTGGCATCTCAGAAGATGTGTGTGGGTTTGATTAGGTGTATCACCCCAAAATCAGCGCCGCTAGAAAGGTGTTTCCTCCGTATCTGATGGTTATGCCCAGCGCTCGCCCAAGCCTAGCCCGCTGTGTGTGCGTGCGTGTGTGTACGGAGCATCAGATGGCTGCCGCATTCTGCAATAACACAATTGATCATCGGCGAGCTCGACGACATGATCTCCCCCTATGGTGAAGAACACGAAGCGGCGTTGTCCGCCACAACCTCGCTGTGAGCCACGAAGCTACGGCCACGTCGAACATGCACGAGATCATCATGCATCGTGCGTGTAATTTGGCTTGTGCTCCTTACGAAAGATCTGTATACACACAAGTCAGGCCGACTCCAAAACATTGCGACGAGTCGAGACAGCGCACGATGTCAGGAGATAGCGGGATATACGGCGCATACGTTGCATTGGGACTGCAGGCGTTATTGCCTATAGCTCTCGGTTCGTTCAAGTCTCTCAAGGTGAGCTGGGCTCTTTCCTCCTACCCACTGTATCGAGGGACATTCCTAGAAATGAGTGCAAGAGACGATATTGACTCAACCAATCACGTTGTCGCAGACCCCCGAGAGCACTGTCCGCCGTCGGAAGGCTTCGCGCAAACATGACAAGCTCCTACTAGCCGACGACAGCGAGGACGAAGATGGAGAAGACGAGGGGATGGATGAAACGCTCACTTGGGCAGACTCGTTACTCTTCCCCGTCTTCGGCTCGGTCGCGTTATTGAGTCTGTGGGCTGTGCTGAAATACGTGGGTAAGAAGTGGATCAATATCATTTTGGGAGTTTACTGTGAGTCGCCCATCGCTTTGCATCGCTGCTCTCGTGGCTGACTCTCGTGTCTCCTGCTGTATAGTCTCTGGCGCAGGAGTGTTTGCTGTTCAATCGGTGAGTCGTCTAGTAGTATAAGACACTGCCAAGCTCGTGGCTCATACATCTTACCGAGTATAGACCTTCTCCTCCATCGTCGCATTCTTCATCCGCCAGACATCCCTCAAACCCACGACGTATCACATAAGGATATCCTCCGGTATCCGACGTGCGTATCGGCCATTCCCGCCTTTCCTGCCTCTTCTCGCGCTCGCGCTCGAGCAGCGACCACGAGCGAGTCTCACGCTGACCCGCTTGACCCGGCAGAGATATTCCACTTGCCCCTCAGCCTTTCCTCCATACTAGTGCTGCCCTTTTCGATCGCATTGCCAGCACTGTACCTCCCCCTTGGACGCCCTTATATCCTCAGTAACGTGCTCGCATTAAGCTTGTCGACCGCGACGCTCGCGCTGCTCAAGCTCGACTCGTTCTTGACTGCCTTCATCCTTCTCGGCGTATTACTCATCTACGATATTTTCTGGGTGTGTACACAAACCCTCTTCCACGCTGTTTTTGACACACTCGTATACTGACGTTTCGCTTTGGATGTATTGTAGGTCTTCGCCACGCCCGTCATGGTCACAGTGGCCAAGGGCATCGATGCGCCGATCAAGATCCTCTCGCCCAAGACCTCGCCATTTGGCACTCATACTCCAAAGGACTTCGCAATGCTAGGTCTGGGCGACATCGTCGTTCCGGGCCTAGTAATCGCTCTTTGTCTGCGCTACGACCTGGCTCGCTACGCTAAGAAACACGCCAAAGACGACGTCACGCCCAAAAGTCCTTTTGGCAAAGCATACTTCTATTCTGGGATCGTAAGCTACGTCATTGGCTTGAGCACGACTATGGCCGTCATGCACTATACGAGAAGAGCGCAGCCTGCTCTCCTCTATCTCAGCCCCGCTTGCAGTGAGTCCGCGCCAATACTCTCTCGCGCTCAGTTATCCAGCAGCTTGAGATGGAAATTGGTGATGACGACGCTAACAATACATTATAGCCCTGGGCCCGCTAATCCTCGCTGCGATCCGCGGCGAACTCAAAGATCTCTGGGCATGGTCCGACGCCCCTTCGGAAGAATCAAAAGAACAGAAAGTGTTGGACGACACGATCGAAGCAGCATCAGAAGTCGCTCAGCGTGCTCGGGCAGAGATCAAGCATTCCCAAGAGCAGACTCAGAATGGAGAAAACGACGTAAAATCGGTTGACGAGAAGGACGCAGGGGGAGAAGTCGAGGATGATAGTTGGATGGAAAGTGGAGCGGTGGTTCCTGGACAAGATAACAAGGGCAAGAAACGTAAGGGCGGTAAGAAAAAGTAGGTCGCTGCACCAGCGGGATGTGGACCTGGCAATCCGGCCGTATCAGCTTGAAGGTCGAGTAAAACTCTGGCACCTATCATCTGATAGAGCTGTCTCAGACGACTGTTACGCTGAATCAATACATGCATGGCATCGTGGCATACGCCCCATCGTAACCCGCTTGGCATAGCTTGCTTGACCTAGCATTACAGACGCAGTTGACGACGGTACTTGATGAAAGCCACCAAGTTCTCATACGCCTCTTCGCCGCGCGTACGGAGCTGCTTATCTTTGCGCTTATCGACTTTGCGTACCTACACACAATTCGGTGAATTAGATCTGGTCTTATAGAAATGATTGACAACTCACCTCGCCACGGACTCGGGCAACAAGACCGCTCAAGCCGTCAAGGAATTTACCGTCGACAAAAACGGGTCGATCGTAATCCCGCGTTTCGTCGGCGTACAAGTCGATCACAGCGTTGATGCCTGCTACGAGTAGTTCGGCTGGTACATCACTCGACGAAGTGAGCAGCTGCATGAGCCAGGTACCGATTGCCTGATAATTTCGAGCCAAATCAGCTAAGATTTTGATGATGGACATTGAGACCCACCTTGTTCTCCTCGACAGGAACGTTCTTTCGAGAGCCAAGAGCAGAAAGAGCCTCGATGCAGCGAGTCTTGGCTGCACCCGTTCGTAAGACAGGCACAGCGTCCATGAGAGTCTGTATGCGGTGTTGTTGGATTTTCTGGAAAGCAATAGACGAATCAGCTTTAGCCAAAGGATAGTGTAGATATCTACTCACAATGTCGCTTGCAGCAATCTTGGTCAAGCCCCAAACGCAGCCAAGTGCGATCTCCAGCATTTCCATACGGATTTCCTGTCCTTTTGCCTTCAAAGCATCGGGCTCAGCACCGAGCACCTCGATCAGCCCGAACAAGCCTTCCCATAGATCTTGGATCGGTATTGATCTCGCGATTTGTGACGCGGCAGCAGGATCGGACGGCAATGCCGCTGCAGTGGTGAGCAAAAGGTTGTTGAGCGCTTCCAAGGCCCGAAGGTGGAGAGCTGAGAGGACTGAGGTTGTCGGTGGATGTATTGATGGCTCGTTGTTGGTGGGCGGGAAGGATATTGACGTGGGGGAGGAGAGCAAGGCTAAGCGCCGAGGCAACTGAAGGCCGGTCAAGAGGTGCGACAAAGTGGCGCCGGGGTTGACGGTCGGGGACACTGCGGAATCTGGAAGGAAGATGTTCGGATCTCGGCCCATCTCAATGAGAGCCTCGTCGCCCATGACATCCTCCATGTCTTCGTCTTCGTCTGCGCATTGATGTAATCAGCGGGCATTTCTCCCACACAGCGCGACTGCTCACCCTCATCTGGCGGAACATCGGCGATCGCAATCTCCTCTTCGTCTTCCTCATCAAGGCCCGCGCATATGCCAGTCAGGATTTCGAGGGCAACAACGACAGTGCTGAGACTCCGCTCAATTCGGTCAAGAGAATACTCCGCAGGTGAATGGTGGTCTGTCTTCAGGTCCTTGCCGAGAGCAATCGCTACATCCTGCTTTGGCTGTGAACAAGTTAGACTTTCACTTGGATGATGCTAGTCGAGCAAAGTGGGCTCACTATTTGTTGGACTAGCTCGTTCACTCTTGTCACTACGCCCGGTATATTGGCGTCCAGTAGACCGTTGACGAAAGGTAGGATAGTCTCGTTTGTGAGAGCAACGACGCCGACGTTTTCGTCAGACCGTCGACCCGGGTCTACCGTGTTGCGAATCACACCTGAAATGGGATGTGAGTGACGAAGCCTGTACATACGTTCTCTCCAAGACTCACCACACACGAGTAATCTTCTGAGCAATGCTCGTCCATCCGGTAAGTCATCGCCAGGATAGCCATTCGCCTCCTTGCTCTTCCCCTTTCCTTTGCGGGATGCAGCTTGCAAACTGCTCTCGGCGGGACCATGATCTTCTCTAGTGATTTCGACAAGGACTTGGAGACCGATAGGATGGGTGAATAAGGCTTTCCGGAATGGTGCGTTGTCTTGCGACAAAGAATACAAGGCTTGCGCTGCACAGAAACTGGTCAATGGGGATGCAGCCCAAAGAGGAAGAGTGCGACTCACCTGCAGCCAGCGACACTCCGACGCCCAAAGTTTCACGACCAGCCAGAACCTTCACAAGTAGGTCCTCCGAACCCAGACCATTGACCGCTTGTAGCGTCTTCGGACTAGCTTCTGCCAAGCTCCAAAGCAGTGATATTACGTTCTCGGACAATGAAAGAAGGTGTTTGCGAGATTGGAATTGATCATCCGATTCTTGTGACGGTTGAACCGGTTTAGCAATGACATCAAGTGTGCTTGAGATCTGCATGACTTGTCAGCTACCTCCATGCCTCCTGTCCCCGGCGAGCTTACCTTGCCAATCAGGACTTTCAAATGGGACATGATGCCCTTGTTAGCCATCTCCCCGCAGAGTTCATGACCGCCATCGATGGCGAGATTCCTGTGAAAGCTGTAAGCTCGCCGTGCCGTTCCTACGAGGATGAACCGTGGATGAGCTCACCTCAGAGCGCCAGACGCCTCGACCACAACCTCATCCACGCTGTCTGACAGCCGATCGATAAGCTCGCCGACGACATTGCGGCCTTGGAAAAGCCGTCTGGTCGCCGGGTCATTTTGGACGAGGTTGCAAATGGCTGCACAAGCCCAAGTACGGTCGGCATACTCTGGTGATTTGAGCTGGTACATGCTTTAGCTTAATTCCTCGTAAACTGTACTTGACATGCTTGTCTCCAGCTCACCTTGTTCAGAATGGGCAACATCTGCTTCTCCTTTGCGGGATCAGCCTTTCCATCACCCTTTCCTCCACCGATGTGCGAATCTGGCACTCGGATGGGGTTGTGCCTCCATCCCTGGGTCTTCTTCTTGTACTGAGCCTTTCCCATCGCGTGAATCTAGCTGGTGCGCTGTGGGCAAGGACGATTGAGCGAAGAGGTCGAATGATGGACATGCAGTAAGTAGACATCTGACTTTATACGGACTTGATTTTCAGAAATTCACTGCAAGTCACCGTGAGAAAGTGGAGGTAGTTGCAGAACACGTGATCGCCATGTATTTATGTATTCTTTGTTTTTGCTCGCAGATGAAACCAAAGTCCGTAAACGACGGCAAATCATTTGTGATTTGTGACAGCTGCATGACGAGAACCAAAACAGAGAGCTATGGTGCAAGCAACAACGAAGGGCCAACCAAAGACCGGCGGCGATGATCTGGACGACGGTCTGGAGCTCGATCAGGAACTGATAGCTTCTTCTGATGAAGAGAGCGTATCGGACGTTGGAGATGCGACTTTGGATGACGGGCTCGATGGCGAGGATCCGTTCGTAGAGGAAGTCGAGGACAACGATGATGAGGCTGAAGAGGAGGAGCAGACTGTATCGGGTAGCAAGAAGCGGAAAGCTACTGCTAGTGAGGTCGTGGCAGACGACGAAGAAGCGAGAAATGCCGAGAAGAAGAGACGGAAAAAGGAAAAGGAGAAGGAGCGTAAAGCGCGAGTGAGTGATCTAGGGGTATAGGGGCGTCAAGCAATGGTGTGAATCATGCTGATACCTGCATCAGAGGCAACTTGCGAAGAGAGATACCTCATCATCAACCGCCCCCACCCATCTGACACCAGAAGATCTCTCAGCTCTCTTTCTTCGATCTATACGGGAATCGTTCCCATCAGCCAGTGCTGTCGAGCTCGATGACCTGATAATATCAACAGACCATCTTCTGCCTCCACCGGACTACCCAGCACCAGAAGCAGAGCCAGCGTCTTTCGAGCCATTACAGCAGCGCATAACATCGCTGCTCGAGCCATTACAGAAGAAGAAGTTGGGCAATGGAGCGCCACAGATACTCATCCTCTCGCTATCCGGATTGAGGTGTGCAGATGTCGTGCGAGGTGTACGAGATGTCAAAGGCAAGGGCGAAGTGGCGAAGGTAGGTGAACGCATACAAGCGTCAAGTCCCCAACTCGAGCTAACCATGTTTCCTCTAGCTTTTCGCAAAGCACTTCAAACTTGCAGATCAGATCAAGTACCTCGAGAAGACAAAGGTTTCTATAGCTGTTGGTACACCAGCACGAGTAGGCAAATTATTAGCAGAAGGCGAGTGATTAACCCTGGCTGGATCACCTATGAAGTATTGGAGCTGACTCTCTGATAGGCGCTATCAAGATCACATCAGATACTGTCCTTCTGCTCGACGTGGGCCATAAAGACAGTAGTGAGTCTCCCTTCGCCCACGTGTTTCACTTGATCTTGGTTGCTGATTCTGATTGTGATGTCCGCAGAAACGCGCACGATCCTCACTTTGCCTGAAGTGCGAGATGAGCTGTGGAAGAGCGTTCTCTCAGGAAGCGCAAGGAAGGTCTTGCTCGACGGGGGTGCGAAGATTGGCGCTTTCTAATTTAAGAAGAAGCGCCTTCTCTTCCGCATCGATGCATTGCTGTCAATCGCAAGTACGATCATGTTCACGATTCGAAAGATCCCCCCATTACCAGGACTTGACGGCTGTGTCATCCAAGATCAAGCTTAATACGCGTGAGCAGAAGCGTGGACACTTCTATCAACTCAATAGTACAGCACTGTAGCATGTGCAGCCGCCAAATGTGTCAGCCATGCAATTTCCGTTGTTGCTGATGCCAACGGATCAATTCATGAGATTGCTGAATGACATCCTTTCCTTGATGTTGCGGTCCTTCTGATCCGGACTCGGAGCAGACTGATCCGGAGTTGGAGCTGACTGATCCGAAGTTGGAGCTGATTGAGCTGTTGTGCTTTCCGAAGCGGGCCTGCCGTGGCGAGCCTCAATCATCAGTGCCTCTAACATGGATATTCCGGAGCGGTTTGCGGACGTGTGACACGGCTTTTCAGATTTGATGCAGGAATCGCAGACACTGCGGGGAAACGAGTCCGTTCAGTACCTCGGTATGTTCGCGGGAAGTGAAGGGATAGAGCACTGAACCTTGACTCGCGCTTGTTACTGACTGATAAAAGACTCACTTTGGGTCACGGGACCTCATACATTTGATCTTGCTCGTAGCGCACTGGTCGCACCTTTTCCTGGGCGTTCCGGGACTGTTGGCTGACGCTGAGGCCGACTTTATGGCTTCGGCCCACTCGGAGCTCGACGCTGACGTTTGGGTCTAACCGACGCAAAGGACGGTGTGGGGTTCAAGATCAGTTCGGTTCGCCGTACAAAGACATTGAGAGAAGAGTCACTCGACTCACGGAAAGGTCAGGGGCAGCTGAGCCGGGCATCTCGATGAAATATGATAGACGTTGGATAATGAGCGAACAGGAATAGGGCGTGGGTCAGTAGCGCTCGAAGCAGGGTAAAGAAGGAGAAGGAAGTCCACAATAGCCTCAGCGCCCTGGGCTCTTATGCCTATCGGGCAGACGGAGAGCGACGGACCACGTCAACACGGGGACAAAGGAGCGTCATTAGGCGTATCACCATAGCGCCATACCCCGGAGTGAAAGTTGAGCGACTGGTTCGTAGACGAAGGCGAAAGGATTGGAACTATACGTCATGCTTTGTCTGGCTAATGTAAGACATTGCTGTAAATGCCTCCATGGACTGCAAGAGGTCATACGACTATACGTCAACAGTAGGAAAGGTTGCATGCCACTGACAATGCATACTGGGTCTTGCTGCTTGCACTATTCGACAAGCTATCATGCACGTTCCACGAGACAATGAACAAATCAGAGATTCGCGAACGGCAAACACCTTGTGCAGATTGGTGATCTGATCAGTTTCGGTAAGGGAATCTGCTGCTCCCGTCATCAGTGAAGGCCTGATCCCAGGAAATACTACCGAGGTCAGACATAGTCTCGACAGTAGGAGGAAAAGGATATGGCTGGTAGGTCGCCCTCTGCGCCAACCGGGAAATTTCGGATGCAGTCGTGTCCATTTCTGCAGGTATCTCTCTGCTATCGAGAGTGTGCGTCGGAAAGCCTGAGCTGTGGTCAACATGAGGTACGCTCCTGATTGCGTTCATGTCCCCTACGTCAATATGGTAATGACGAATCAAGGGATAGTTTTCACCGAAGAAGCCCGATGAGACACTTTGGTCACTGATGGGCTGAGGTTCCCATTCCGAGTGAGCAGTGAGGGCTCCGAACGCCGAGGGATCTGGATACTGGTGCGACTGGTACACTGTGTCTCCAACATCGCTGTCACTTCTGAGCCCATCCCACAAATGGTCGCCTCGCTCGGGGTTGCCTGGCAGTGTCCCGATGCTCGTGGCTGTTTGTGACAAGTAAGGCACGAGTGGCAGCCGCTCAGATACGGTAGTCACCCTTCTTCCTCCAGAGGGAGCCTCAGGATGAGTCGGGGCAGGATTACAACTAAGTGCAGCCCATTCTCTCTTCAACTTATCTTTGCGATGTTGCTTTCCAGTTTGCGACAACTCTTCATAAGGTTTGAGCTCCCGGGCTGAAATCTCACAGCACTCGTCTCTGTTCTCGCATTGCAAGCATCTGTCATCGCCCCAAAGTCAGCGCTTGCTACGCACTGGAACAGCAGGACTTAATCTCTGCCGCCGCTTGATTCACTCACAGGTCGGGCGTTAGCCAGATGCACCTCACCTTGCGCCTTCGACAGGTCAAGCATGCTGTCCAAGCCTTTGTGTACCCAAGTTTTCGAGTCCCCATAGTCACGGAAGAGTTGGACTGAGCGCGAGATGCACGATCAATCAATAACAAGTATCCCAGTGCGTAAGCTAGCAAATCAAAAACGTACTCGCCGTTTCGGAAAGTCAGACCTTGTCTGAACTGAATGTCGAAATGAGGTATTGGGAATCGCCAACTTCAACAGCAAACGCTCTTGGGAGATACCGGGCATGACGAGTTGTTGCAGAGGTAGATGATATTGTACTGAAGTAGTAATGGGAAACGATGGATGCGAGAACTCTTGTGTAGCATGTATCAACTCATTTGCCACTCTGTGGATCCAACATATATCGAGGGAAGCGACTAGGAAAAGGCGAGGAGGCCAAATAGCAGTGAAGCTGAGTCAAACGAAAGGCGCTTCCAAGAAGAATTCCTACAGCTTCGGAACCACAGAAGCACAGAAGCTGATAAGCAATGCAAAATGCTGGTTCTCACTTCCGGGGGTCCTTGCGTCAATGACGCTGTAACTATATGTCAAATGATGAGCTGACTGCAGGAGCAATGGGAGCTCAAAGGAAATATGCATACGAGAAGGCTGAAAGCGTTCAGTGAGTGGGATCATGTGCAGCCTTCGCGAGCCGCCATGCTCTACGGCAGTCGGTACAGATTTTGGGCGAGTACCTAAGGTCAGTTCTGCGATGAAGCCCCCTCCTGAGTTGATTGAGTGTCCCGGCCTTTGGAAGCAGGTCTTCCGTACGATTCCGCTGTGACGGGTGGCGAAAACTCGATGGGCCTCGTTGGTAAGCTGGTAGGGGCAGCCCCAACTTTGGGAGGCAGGAAGGTGATCTTCCTCTTGTTTGGCTCCTGAGACGTGGGGCTCAACTCCTCGGCGGTAGGCATTGACTCTTCGGCGGTAGTCATTGCGGCTGAAAACTGTTCTGGATCCCATGGCAGCATGGGGATGGTTTTGAACGACGGTCCCCTTTTCTTCCTCGTCGAAGTCTCACACTTGCAGCGGCTTTTAGTGCACCGTGTGCAGCTGCATGAACGGCAAAGTCAGCCCTTCCTCTGTACGGGTGAATGTGTACCTAGGCAGACTCTCGACTCGCCTCCCTGACTTGCCTGGACCGCTTCCCTCTGGCCAATCGCATTTCATCTTGCGGTCACGGCATTTATCACATGCTGTCGTGGCTATCGTCGCCCTCGAAGATCTGGCTTTCGACCCCTGGGAACTGTCAAGCTACGGGCAAACGGTGAGATCGGCCTCCGGCAGGTAGCTAGTGGCGCAAGGTAGCCACCCGTTGTACGTACCGATTGTTTTGATACGTTAGACATGGTTCTGATGAGACCTCGAGAGACAAAACCAGAGCCAGCGACTTCGAATTGCAGAATCTGAACAACAGGATATCGGGAAAGTGAAGAACAATGATTCGACTGAGTCTCACTCTACTTTTTCACCTCTATATACAGTATATGTGTCGGAGAGCATATCATATGCGTCTGAGAGATATCAGATGACAGACCACTGTATATCGTCATTCGCTGCCACAAAGGTTGACCTTGTACAGCAGAGCGCTGTCGGAGAACAGTCGGAGACGCTGGGTGTTGCGTTTGAATCTCAGACAAATATGTTATCTATGGCAAGCGGCTGCAGATTTCTACATACGCATTTTGGCTTTGATGCGGAAGCACTACAAGCTGGTCAAAGTGCAGAAGCTCAGCACGGGGGCGCCAACACGTCTTTGCCTTCCGCCTCTCGTACGCCCTGCAACGAAATCCAGGCGGGCTCTTACTTGCGGAGACAAAATATAAAGGGTTTCGACACCCATATGTGGTCAAGCGCAAAAGATTGGACCACTGTGCTGCTTGCGGACGCTTCCAGGCTCTGTGAATCGCTGGAGACAAAAACGTAAATACTGCAGCACGAAGGCACGCCAGAACGGTAAGCTACTTCGGATCAAAATGGTGCTTCATGTCGTCGGGGATAGTCGAGCCGAGGCTTTCCCCCTTGTTGGTCGAAGCCGACTCTGAATATTCCTTCCAAGTCGCTGTTACCGAGTGCTTCACCACTGTATCAGAACTAATACCGCTATGTACAGGCTGGGAAGACTCGCCGGATTCATCATGCTGTCGTACCCTTTTTTGATGGGGAAGATCTGCCACTGGTACCTCTGTCTCCGTCTCTCTCTCTCTGTTTCAGGGATAGAGTGAAGGCCAGACGGCAGGGCGGTGTCTAACCCAGACCAGGAAGATACCGGCTCTGCTTGATGTGAGCCCAACCAGCTGTTTTGCCCACTGGTGGTAGGGAACGTAGCTGCCCGATGGGTGAGAGAGCTGGGTACTGCTTCGGAGAGACCAGTGTCAGTGAAAGACCTCTTGAGCCCTTGGGTGAGGTCTTGCCCAAGATCGCCTGAGGCGTTGGGCAGAGCAGTGGTATACGACAACTCAGCAGACTGATAGTCGTCTCGCCCAGCCCTTTGGATATTCTGGGCAGTCTTTTGGTCCGGAGGGTGCCAAAATACGAATTCTACTTCGGCAATGGAGCGGTCTCCTTGTGTTGTGGAAGACGGCTGTACCGGACGTGGACGTCTGAAAGGGGTGAATCGTCTGTCGGACGAGAAACTGCACACCTTCTCAATCCTGGAACAGTAGTCACAGGGTCTATAATCCCGAGTTGTCAGCGGAGGAGCTGATCACAGTCGACATCGTCCTACAGGCGTTAGGAGATTGACTGACTTCGAACTTCCATCGAACCCGTTACATGGCTGCCTATCCGCTAAGCAAGTGTCACATTTCGTTCTCCAGACAATCTTCTTGGGCGCAACGGATGGGTCCACAACGGTCTAACTTCTTATATCAGCCTCATGCCCGCAATCGAAACAGTCAGTCACGGCACTGACCAGGTCATCTGCAGTTTCAAGCATTTCGAGAGTTTCTCGGGCTTGTTGTTGTTGCGACATCGTGGGTCAATATGCTACAATGTCAGTGATTGGGATCAGGATTGCTCCAAAGTGGGGAAAGTCACGAAAGCTTATGTAGGCGACAGACAGAGACGGCTTGTCGGAACCGGAGCTGAGGATGTGAGGTCGCCACCAAAACGATAAAAGGTAGTCTTCCGTTCTTTGGGAGTACAGCGAGGGCTTTACGCCCCCCGCAACAACGGAGCTGACGTACGACAACGTCTCCGAAGGCCTCAAGTCTCGCTATACTACATCCTTTGAGCATAGTGGCGGCCTATCCTCTTTAAGTGAAGAATGTCTGTGACGGTCCCGTCTGCCCCAGAGACAGCGCAAAGGAACGAGGGAGGCGCAATGTACGCTTCAGATTCAGAGCGCATCGGCAGTGGTAGTAGAGTATGAGACTGCAAGACTTCGGAGAGGCAGACATGCATGAGCAAATACGAAAACCCGCCGATCCCTCTACGGCCATCAGCTGTTTTAACTATATATCGTTCGCAGCTATCTGGCGGTCACAGTCCAGATTAAGCTGATCGATACATACTTGGACTCTCGAATTTCTCAAGGGGGTGGCTTAGCAGCGGACGTGTAATCAAATGGATCGGAAACGCGGTCAATCTCTTCTTGAGTAAAAGACTGCGCCCAAGTTAACTGCTCCTGGTTATAGGAGGCTTGAGGAGCGGAATGACTGGCCGAGCGTTGAGTTGTAGGCGACTCAGAGGCTTGAGTCAGGGAGTCAGACGTAGAATCGGGGTACCTTGTTGACCTGCTGTGCTCCCCTATGCTTCCGCTGGTCGTCGCTGCCCGTTTTGAGGAAGATGCCGAGCCCACTTCGTCCTGGAAGCTGTGTCCGAAAGACCTCTTGGATCCCTGAGCAGGTCCCGGCGGAACCCCATCCGCCCCGTCCAACGAAGTGGCGAAGCCGGACGCCTCACTCGACTGAAGAAACTTTGGCCTTCTGGCAATCATTTGTTCTTTTGCAGCTTTTATTGCCTCATCGTTTTGCTCCTTCCGATATCGGGCCCTCATCTCGGGACTCAATTTCGCAGATTCGGGCGAGAGTGGTTGAGAGCCACTTGCCGGGGGACGTTGTCGAGCATCTGACGAGAAATTGCACGTCTTCCCGTCCCGCGCACAGCGATGACAAGTCCTGTAAATCCCGTTTAATCAGCCTACAGGTCCAATAACCGAGCACTACACAGCAGAACGAGAATAGACGGACTTTGGAATATCTGTCGATTCCTCACATGGGACTCCTCGGGGACAGTAGTCACATTGTTTTTTCGCGAAGGACCCATCAGATGCAAAGACAGGCTTCTTTGTTTTCACATCGATTTCAGCCACTCGCATCCACTGAAGAAGACATTAGTCTGTTAGAGGACTCTCCCAATCATCTTGAGAGGTCGACATGTTGAGAGATCTATCGCTCGCAAGCTATGGTGAGTGTTTGTGTAGATAGTGATAGGGGTGGAAATGAAGTCGTTCAGGAATGGGGGTAAACATGCTCGCTTATATAGGTGGCAAGAGAGGCAGTGAAGTGGGGTGGGAGATAACGCGGTGTTGAAATTGACAAAACAGATACTCGAAGTGACAAAGGTTCCCTTGCCTCCGTGTATGAAAGCAAGGGTCCGCTCGACTCTGCCGATAATGGCGAAATAGATATACAAAGACGTTCACAATCGCCACGATACTCCGCCGTACTACAGTACACCCTTTGAGGTCACTTCTTCGTATCTGGGAGCTGCTTTTCGACTGGTCCTTTCACCACAGCTTCGCTCGGCGGAGCATATTCGAAGCCAGACCAGCTGGCAGTCAAAGGTCCGATGCGCAGCTCTCGACCTCGTTTATCTCCGCGCTGAATGAAACAGCATACTGTAATGAATGGGGGACGAATCGAAATAATGTACTGCCGACTCCCGACGGTTCCGTCTGCCTCAGAGACAGGCAAAGGAACGAGGGAGGTTTGTTTTCCACTCCAGACCAAGAGGGCATCGCCACTGGTAGCTGTATAGGAGTCACTTTTGTGAGAAAGACATGCATTAACAAATACGAAAATCCGCTGATCCCTCAAGGGCTATCCAGCTGTTCAGCCATCTGGCGGTCCCAGTCAAGATTAACGTGATCGATACCTACTTGAACAACCGGATGTCTCAAGGGGGTGGAATTCCAGCAGGCATGGGATCATTCGTCCCCGCCCGAAAAGACTGTCAATCTCCTGCACACCGATCGGCTGTTCCCAGAGTACGCTCTGCTGCAGATCGTCAAGTATCAACTGTCTGTCAAAGTATGTGGCTGATCCGTCCGCCTCAGGTTCCGAATACCTGGCACAGGTATCCTCGGTGTCTGCTCCAGGCCGAGACTCCGCGGTAGCTGCCCGTTTTGAAGACGCGGACCCGGCATCGTCCTGGAAGCTGATTGCGTAACACCTCTTGGATCCTTGTATAACTCCCTGCGTAGCCCCGTCTGCCCCTGTCGGCAGCGCGGCGGTGTTGGCTGCTCCACCCATTCCAGAGCGATTCTTCCGAGCAGCTTTAAGTTGCTGATCGAGCACTTTTGCGATGACAGACATTGAGGTTGACGGTCGCTGTTCTGTGGCAGAGGGCGACTCCGCCTGAGTGGAAATGGTCCGCTTTACACATAGTTTGTTCGGCAAGAATGTGCAGGTTCCCCCCCGCCCTTGCTCTGAGCAGAGGGTACAGGGCCTATAAGACCTGTCCAGTCAGCCTATAGACCTTGCATTCGAGTGCGCACAGAGTAGATGAGGATGGACCAACCCTTCAGTGCCCGTCCAATCGCATCGCGCCCCGCGAGCTTTGCAAGTCACACAGCACTTATTATGAATCGTACCATCAGCCAGTTGGCGAGGTTCCCTGGCCTTAAAAACCTAGTCAGCCTCTCGTTGAACGAAAAGGATAGACAGACAGGGTGCTCACCGAATTCTTGGTACGTGCAGACATTTTCGACTGTATATTGCTCGCAAGATATAGTAGGTGATGGTGATCAAAGTGACAGTAGTTTGAGTTGGAGCCGTCGAGGATTAGGGGAACACATGCCCGCTTATGTAGAGGGAGATGGAGGCAGGGAATCGTGGGGGGAGTCAGCGCGGTGATTGAATTGACGAAACAATATGCCCATCAAAACAGCGATTGGACAAAGGTGTGCTCACCTTTGTGTTTCGAAGGCAGGGTGAGCTTTCACCAGCGCTGAATGGCGCAACACTACACGATGACGTCGCAGAAGCAGCGCGACTACTTCGTTGTACTACAAATAATCCTTCATAGTCAGTGCTCCGCAAATCGGAGCTGGCCTCTCGTTTCAGCATAGCTACGCTCATTGGGGTGATTTCGATGTCAGCCTAGCCGTCTAGTAGCTGCTTCGCTCGGCGGGGTATAGCTGATATCGGACTTAGCTAGTCTATCCAACCCCGATGCGCAGCGCTCCTCTCCTCGTATTTCCCAGAGGGACAGGCTGTCTCACGATAACCGTGATGTACAACAGCCTTTCGTATGTATCTGTGCTGTGAGGCTAGAAACACTGTGAGAAGTACTTACGTGTGAACCCACGCTCCCGTATGGGAGATCACGGTCAAAACGCCACACTCCTAGCCGTGTATGAGTAGAATGAAAACGCTCGAATTGATTTTCGGAACCACACAACTTACTCGACTTCTCAACATTTTCAGCCAAAACAACTATCCCTCCTTTATTGTCTTTGGCAGACACGTCGTTTTGAGCATAGCATAACATTTCTCATTGCGATACCAGACACAGCTTTGCCACTAAAGTTATACATTATATCCAGCTGAACAGCGAGAACGAGGAAGTCAGATCGAGAGCTCAATATGACCCGTACGTCCCTTCGCTTTCTCTCTATCTCTCTATTTTGACAATGACTGATCTTGTTTGTATAGGTGGTAACCAGAGAGAACAAGATCGCCTAAAGGCAATGAAAGCGGAGTAGGTCTTCGTCCTCGGCCCTTAGTACAGAGACAGATCGATAAAATTTTAGTTGACTCGGCGTGTCGCAGAGCAGGAAAGGGGAAGAAGTTGGCTGGAAGTCCACAACAAAGACGAGAGGCGTGAGTCTGAGTCGTGTCTAACTTTCTTTCTTGCGTCACGTGGTCAGAAGAGAGCTGACCGGCTGTAATCCGACGATGTAACGATGTCGTAGCGATGCAAAGGCCGTAGCTGAGAAGTGAGTTCAACAGCACAATACACGTGTGAACAGAACTGATCTTTATTCTGTGTGTAGACAAGCTGTATGTCCCGCTCAATCTCTCACCTTCGGACCACACAGCTTCGTGGAGCATATCGACGCTGACGTCTGCACGTAGATCAAAGCCAAAGCGCGCGCCGAGGCAGAGTCCAAAGGCGAATTATCAGCTTACGACCTAAAACAGCAAAAGCGGAAGGAGAATGCCGATCCTGGCAAGAAGTAGGCGTGGAGGCGTCTGCTCGTGCTCCTCTCACTCGCGATACGGACCGTCGATCAAGACAGGCCAATGATCGCGTCAGACCACGACGAGCAGGACAGAGGGAGGAGGGTGAGCCATTGTACATATTGTCATGAATACTATATTTCATGCACTAATTTTAGCATCGCAGCCGTGTTTCTTTTCGCAAGATGATGACGAATGCATGGTACTCCTATGCTATATTTGCAATGCAATGCAGTAATGCAGTCGATGCAGTCAATGTATCAGATACTCATCTCCCACTGATGCCCTTCATACACAATCGCAGTCGGACACAGGTGCACCCAGTCACACGCCTTCCACACCCATTCTCACTCCAAGTCCGATGGCTACTCTGAGATCCGTCTTCCTCGCTGCTCGACGCCGTGCGCGTGACGAAATTATGCACTACCGCCCAAAGAGGCGATCTCCGCTCGGACTTGGGCTTCAGAATCGATCTTCTTCACCTGGGTCTTCTCGAGCACTTCGCCGCCGGCTAAGCGAGACTTGAGATCCTCAATGGCCTTGAGCTATAACATGAACAAGAACAAGAAGCGTTAGTTATACAGCTGATGACTTAACGAACAATACCGAGAGTGACTCCGATACTATCGAACAACGTATGAACAAGCTCACCTTCTTGGTCAAGTTGCGGACCTTTTTCGCGGTCGCGTCGTCTTCTCCACCATTGACATCCAGGCTCTCCATCTCCGCTACCGGCGCGGCGGCAGCGGCGGCAGCAGCAGCGGCATCGCCGTTTGCGCCAGCCTGCTCTTTCTCCTTTCCGGGCCTCTTCCTCGCGCGCTTCTTCTTGTCGTCGTTGACTTCAGGTGCGGCTTTCGGCGCGGCACCAGGTGGAGGCGCACCGGGTATATAACGCGATGAGGGCTTACCTCCGCGGAACATTGGCGTAGGGGTCGAGGTCCCTGATGAGGAAGGGCCGTCGTCGTCCCGTCGGGTGTACGCGTCGGAGGCGACTGTGCCTCGAGCTCCAGGAGGTCGGTATGCTCCAGCGGGTTTGCTCTCGCCTGTCACTGTATCAGCATACGGAGTGGTGAATAATCGGAGACGGTGACTCACTACCGTTCGACGTCTCTCCTTTGGGCCTGTACAACGCAACGCTGGCATTCGCCTCTGGCGCTGTCGGGATCACGGCAGGGAACGCTTTGAGGCTTGCGATCGGAGCCGGAGCGAAAGACGCCTGATACAGCTCGTCCTGAGGGTGGATGTGCAACAGCTGTCCACCGCACCACCATACTTTGACGCCGTTGTCAACGCGTAATCGAGGCGAGAGAGTTGCAGTCAGGATATAGCGTCCACAAGGAGACCACTCGCAGTGAGAAGAGTTGGCAGCCCTGTAGAATTTGGTCAGTATATAGTACACCCTTCAGAGAGATATGTCAGGACGCACTTGAACTCGGCGACCTTGTTGCGGGTGCTCACGTCCCAGACATCGATGCCTCCAGCCAAGTTGCCGAAACCTGCGCTGAGCAGCAGTTTGCCTTGCGGTTGGTACAGCGTGAAATTGCGATGTTGCGAGCCGAAAGAGTGCACTGGCTTGGCTTTGGTGTCGAAAAGCTGCGTTCTTGCAGGCATGTCTGAGCGGTCCGATCAGCTAACACCCTTCACCATTACGGAAGGTAAAACTCACATCCGTAACAGACCACAAACTCGCGCGATGCGGGACTCCAATTGAAGTCATAGATAGGCCCTTCTTTGTCAAGATCCACCAGACCGTCGAAAGAGCCGTCTACACCAACGAGATAGAGATTGGTCTCGCCGTAATAGGATTTGCCCGTTGCGTCGACATCGGTATGAGTAAGGAAGAGAGCCTGCGGGTTGTGAGCATTCGTTGCTAGATGAAGTACTCACCATAGTGCCAGCATGGTTCCACTTGACAGACAGCTTGTCGGCTTGGTAGAAGGCCTTTCTGGCCGAGGTGGGGGGCATGTCCCTGGTTTCCGTCTTGGCTTCGCCGTCTCCATTCGCCTCAGATTTACCGACAAGGCTTGACAAGGGGTAGAGCGACATGGAAGCTGGCGCGCCCTTCTTTTCTCCGATCCAAACAGCGACCGCAGGTTCAGAGTGAGCCTTGACGGGTCTTGTAGACGTAGTGCCTTCCGGAAGGTCGGTAGGATTAGAGATGAAGATACCCCGAACACCCTCTATGCGCAAGCGTGTGATCGGCCTAGGTGCAAGCGGCGGGGAAAAGATGGTGATATCTGATGCGCCAGCGCGGATCAAGTGTGATTCTGTCGGTGTGAAGTTTGGTACCCTGGTAATTGCAATATTTAGCAACGACAGTCGAAATGCCGTACTGGCAGGCCTATCCACTCACCAGTCATCCATGGTCTTGTGATACCACCCTGCGGCCTCTTGACCAGACTTGACATCCCATACCTTGACGTTCTTGTGCATCTCTCCACTCTCGACTTTGACAGGTCGCTCGAAGGTGAAGAGGTATGTCGACAGAGGCGAGAAAGCGAGGGCAAGGACATTGGGTTGAGCCAGTGTCTGGGGTGTAGGGGTTGATGAGGAAGCTGATACCAGATGGACGCTGTGGCGCACTGTCAGCTTCCGCTGACAAGCAACAGAGATCTCCACTCACCTAGATGCAAGAGCATAGGCTATCCATTCGCCATTAGGCGAGTAAGCATATGATCGCACGGCAGCTGTGTCACTAGATAAAGTGTCAGCGAGCGAGCTCTAGGACCTGCAAGACCTGACGGCTTGGGCTATTCGTATATTCGCACAGCCGAGCCGAGCAGACCAGACGCGACCGAACGCCCACTCACACTGGGATCTTCTCTGAGAGCTCCCATGATGGCCCTTCGACTACACCAGCCGTTTTTTGCGCTCGGACTAAGAACGAAAGTGCATGTGAGCTCAATTGCGCTATGCATTCGGTAAGGAGAGGAGAGCTCACAAGCGTATTGGGTCGCTGCCATTGTTGCAGTCGTCTTTCTAGGTCGCGTTCAAAATGGTCAAGAGCTGCGATAGCTGTCCACAATGCTGGTTGCTATATGCACGAAAAGAAGCTACTCGCAATGGACGCGAAATAAAGTAGATCTAGCAATCTAGCACATAGCCACAGAAAAGCGAAACTAGAACTGGCTTGTGGCTGGGCAGGGATATACAGTGACGTGGAATAAACTGGTGATACGGTGTGGTGATAAGCATAACCCCCTTCAAACGTCAAGCGGGGCCGTTTTTCCGGTCTCATCAAGCTTGGTGCAGCTCGCAATCCAATCCACTCAAAAATCTGTGATATCGCATCCATTGCATTCGCGGATCCATCATAGACATGGTCGACATATAGCCCATTCACATCCCCTCTCACCTCGGCTCAAGCCCTGCTCAGCGCTTTCAGCTCTTTCAGCTCTTACAGCAGCTACATATCTGTGTTTCAGTAAAAACACGCCGTTTGACGCTATCTCGACTTTCGTCCGCGCACCTCGGCACTCACAGCTTAACTCAAAATGCACCAGCCAGGAAACAGTATCAAGCTGTTAACGGGTGAGTACACTTACTATGCTCATGCGGATATCCTTCGACGGTGCTCAAGCTATGAGATCGTCCATGCTCATGCTCTGTGCTCGTAGGCAATGCCCATCCCCGACTCGCAGAAGCTGTCGCTGCTCGGTGAGTTGGGCTTTCTTTTCCGACGAACGATTGGACTCGTTGGAGCTCGGATCATGTATCCCTTTGGCGCCATCATTCCCATCACGCACGTTTGTCCATATGCTGATGGCGCTTATCAATCACCTGTTCCATCACTATCCGCTTAATGCATTGCCTTCTTACCTCGTAAAACGAACAGCCTCGGTATCCCGCTCACACCGGTCCACGTATCCAAATTCCTTTCGCTGGAAACGTCGGTCCAGATACACTCGTCGGTACGAGACGAAGATGTCTTCATCATACAGTCCCCTTCGCCCCCAGCGATCAACGACCATCTCATGGAGCTCCTCATCATGATTTCCGGTCAGTCCGCTTCGTTGCCCACCTGCTTCTTTCGTTATAACTGATAAGTTGTGTTAGCGTGCAAGACCGCTTCCTCCAAGCGGATCACGGCTGTCATCCCGTGTTACCCCTATGCACGACAAGACAAGAAGGATAAGTCCCGAGCCCCCATAACCGCCAAGTGAGTCCAACTCTTCTCCGACCATATGCTCAAAAGTTTTGACTTGGCATGCTGACGTATCGGCGTATCGTGTGATAGGCTCGTGGCAAACCTCCTCGCTGTCGCCGGCGCAGACCATGTCATCACCATGGACCTGCACGCGTCCCAGATCCAGGGATTCTTCGATATCCCCGTGGACAACCTGTTCTCGGAGCCGAGCATGGTGCAATACATCAAGCAGGAGATCCCAGGATGGAGGGACGCTATCATCGTCAGTCCCGACGCAGGCGGTGCGAAGCGGTACGTCCAAAGTCTCTTGCAACTGTGCCATAACCAGACGTGGATTCAAGGGCTGATAGTCTCCGATTGTGACAGAGCAACAGCACTGGCGGACCAGCTCAACCTCGAGTTCGCGCTGATCAACCGGAAACGCCGCCGGGATCTCGCCATGTCGATGACTCTCCCGACCGTCCCGCCCACTCCCACAGGCTCAGACAACGGTTCTCACAGTAGCAACGAGTTCGACCCTGATGATTCGTCCATTGTGGAGAAGATGGAGTTGCTCGTCGGGGACGTCCGTGGAAAAGTGGCTATTCTCGTCGACGACATGATCGATACCGGCCACACGGTCCGTTTGGCCGCTGGTGTCCTGCGGGAGAATGGCGCTTCAGAGGTCTACGCGCTCATCAGTCACGGTGCGTCTTCGTCAGCTCTACGTTTGCCTCGTTTTGCTTGAGCTGACGCCCGGTTCGTCTTATTCGCACTATAGGCCTGCTGTCAGATACGACCATGGCCCACCTGAGCGATCTGCCAGTCAAGAAGCTCATCGTCACAAACTCCATCGATCAGTCAGATAGGATAACAGCCACCAACGGCTTGTTGGGCATCATAGATATAGCCCCTGTCATCGCGGAGAGTATCAGGCGGACGCACAATGGGTGAGTAGATGTTGATGTTTGACCACTCTGTCATCCACATCTGCTGACCAATATGCACTTTGTACTTTCGCAGAGAGTCCATCTCGGCGCTCTTCAGGCCTAACGAGCTGTACTAGGCCACAAAGCGTGGCCTGTAGTAGCAGTGTGTATGATGTGCTGAACGCTGGCGGAGAAGCGGGTGTAAATGCTCATTGATCGAGCCGACTATGTACGATACCGTAGGTGGCAGACATGCGTTTGCGATATGCTTCGAAGCGCCATGGCTTGCACGGCATGAATAGACTTGACGACTTGCTTTACTGCTCACCAATTTGCGACGCCAACGACGTGTAGCATAGATGAGAAGGCATAATTGCATAGTAATTGACCGATGGCGATGCTGACTGGAGAAAATCGGAATGTGGAGATGCGGTCTAAACAGTCTGAAAAGGCGACGGTGCCGCGATCTGATAAAAGTGATGGAACGATTGGGAGGAACCGTTACAAATCCTCACGTCTTCACGTCTTCCCAATCTTCGTCTGTAGATGTTGCACTACTGATCAGCTCGGATCTATGGTTGGTACCAGACTGCGAGCTGCGTCGCAACACGTGAGAGCACTCACTGATGTTCAGATGAGACCTGAGCTGCTCCACTTCCGCTCCCATCCCACTAGCATATTGCATGAGAACCATTGTGTTATCTATGTGACCAGCCAACGCCCATCAGTCTCGTTGCTCACACTCATGCAGGTAGCCCAGATGATCAAGTGAGCAACAGGTAGAGCTCACCCGTCCACCTCACAGCTGCCTCTTTACACGTAACGATGGCTTGGGACTTCTTCTCATAACGCACTGGATCGGCAGCACCGAACGCAGCGAGCTCACTCTTCAGCGAGCTAGATGTGTTCTGCAGTTCGGAATGGGTCGAGAGAAGTTTGCGCCGTTCAGCCTGCGCATAACGAGTAGGTCAGCGTAAATCGTAACCACTGCTTTTTCGTTGCGAAGGGAGGGCCATATGCGAAGACACGGTGAGTGGCCGGTGGAGACAAGGACAGGCCGGTGGAGACAAGGACATGATAGCCACCGGCCACTCACCGTGTCTTCTCGCCCTTTGCTGGCGTCGGTCAGAGCTTTGCGCGTCTCCGCGATCTTTTCTTTGACAGTAGCGACCTCTGTGAGCGCTTTGTTCACTGCGGCTTGTTTCTACGAATAACGTCTTCAGCTGTTTCGTTCTCGGCTCTAGTAGGAGGCTTGCAGCTGACCAATGCTCCGGCAGTGCTGGGGAAGGACCAATAATCTGCGTTCAGATGACAATCAGCGACGGTCCATTCGAAGCTGGGTTGTTCGTGAAAACAATGCTGACAGTTTCCCGTCCCACTGGAAGGTGGAAGAGCCAGAGTTATTCAGCTTAGCCGGCTGATTCAAGCCTCGCGCAGCGGAATCTCCACTCACATCTTATCCATGATGACCATATCATCGCTGACCAGCTCGTCCAGCACCTCTTTGACGCTTTGCACAACTACGCGAAGGTCACTCAGCAACATGAGCTTTGCAGTCTAAAGTGGAACAAGAAGCTCACCAATTCCCTTCTTTTCTGAAGTAGTACGACACGGTCTCGAAGGTCAGCTTAGACGCAGTGGGAGCTTGGAGGAAGAGGATTCGAAACGCACTGGGAGCGATCTTCTCGAGCTCCTTGAGGGAAAAGAATTCTGCCTGCGAAGGTCATGGCCATGATGAGGAAACGTGTGGTTAGCTTTGTGCAACGTCCTTAGGTCGCTATCCCGGAAGCTGACGGTTTCGTGAAAGATCTCTAGCACTGCGAGGTAGTCAAAGTCTCGTCAGCATGATGGGCATCGACGACGACGGATGCAGAGTTGATGGCATCCCAAAGTGGAGCAGCAGGATGCTCCGGAGGCAGAAAAGTTGATAGTGGGCTAAGTGGAGTCAGACTTACTCTTCGTCTTCTTCTCTTCGAGGGACAAGCCTCTGCCGCCCATGATAGCGAGATCTTGGAGTGGAACGAGGTGGCGAAGTGGGATGAAGAGGATGTCAACGATATTGAAGCTCGAGTGAGTACGAGAAGAGGCGAGAAGGAAGAAGAAGAGGAAGAGAAAAGAAAGGTAGGATAATCTCTGTTCTATGATGACGTGCTCCTGCAGTACACGTCAATGGCCTGATGGCAGTACTCGACACGAGGGTCTGTGCGCAAGTGCGATGAGCAACGGTCTGTGCACTTCAGCGTCACAATGATCCTCTGTCTATCAGACACCTCACGTCAGTATTCGTACTCCATACTTTGTCATATCTTGATACACGGCTCTTTGTCACTTGGAGTCACTACATGGCTCCTGTGCAGCATATGACAATGCCTTTCTTAGTGGGTAGTAGACATCCCGGGAGCAGGACCGCCACCGGGATGTCTAACAGCTGGTAATCACTCGAACTCGTTCGAGCCACGTGGTTTGCATCATTACAAGTAACCGTTGACATCACGCAATCACCGTTTTGACGGTGAGTCTCCACTTTATTATCAAGCACATATATACACATACATATAGATCATACACACGACCGAAGTATCCGCGAGCTTGCCCACCTCAATAACACAGCGCAATGGCATCAGCACTCCCCTCCTGGCCGCCCACGACGTCCGAGGCGCAGCATGCCCAACTACTGCTCCTCGCGTCCACCTACGCTCTATCTCACGGGTTCACCCTCCTACCACCGTCCTCGACCCAGCCGCCATCTTCAGCGATCCCCGCACCGCTCTCCCTGTTCCCCACGCCCTTCCCGCGGCAATCGTACGACCTAGCCGTATCATTACAGCCAATCTACAATGCGCTGTACGCGCGCATAGCCCTTGATTGGGAGTTTCTGGATAGGGTCATGGGTGGTAGCGTTAGTAAAGTGGACGATTTCCAAGGCGAGCTTTGGAGAGGCTGGAAGTCTGTCAGGGAGTCTTTGGTCCAGCAGAAACAGTTGGGCGTGTTTAGGTCCGACTACCTCCTCCATCAACCCCAAGAAGCGGAAACTGTCCAGATCAAGCAGGTCGAATTCAATACTATCGCCGCGTCATTCGGCGCCCTGAGCCAGCGCGCCGGCGAGCTGCACAGGTAGGTAATAGCCTTGTACGCTGAGCAATCTACGAGCTCGCTGACTCCCTCACTCTGGCTCGCCGTGGATCTTAATGCAGATATCTAGCCAAAGCGACCCAATCTTACTTTTCCGTATCACCTCATCTCACCAACCCCGCAAACTACCCTCCGAACGAACCCCTCAAGCAGCTCTCGGCCGGCTTAGCAGAAGGCTGGAAAGCGTACGCCAAGCCAGAAGCTGTGATTCTGTTCGTGGTGCAAGATGGAGAGAGGAATGTGTTTGATCAGAGATGGCTAGAGTATGAATTGCTCGAGGCGTGAGTTTACAGCTTTGTGATCAGCCAGAGCCTCAAGGCTGACAGTCGGTCTTGTAGACATGGCATTCCAGTTATCCGACACACCTTTTCAGAACTCGCCCAACTCGCTCAAGTCGATTCAGATAGCAAGAACCTTCTCCTTCCCTCGCCACTCCAACCTGACCTTCCACCTCGCGAAGTAGCAGTGATCTACTATCGCTCAGCATACACCCCTACCGACTATCCTACAGCTGGAGAATGGGCAACTCGACTACGACTCGAGCAGAGTAGAGCGATCAAATGCCCTTCCATGGCATTACAGTTGGCTGGGGCGAAGAAGATCCAGCAAGTCTTGTGTGAGCCTGGCGTTCTCGAGGAGTTCTTGCTTGGATCGTCCCGGCCGGATGTGGGATTCGGACATGGGGCAGGCTCGTTGAGTCAAGCGGACGTCGAGCGACTACGGCTCACGTGGATAGGTCTTTGGCCAATGGATAACTCTCCATTGGGCAAAGAAGCGCATCAGCTTGCTCTGACCGAGCCCGAAAGATTCGTTCTGAAGCCGCAAAGAGAAGGAGGTGGTAATAACATCTATCGCGCCGACATCCCGCCATATCTGAAACAGCTTTCAGAAGGCGCCCGGGAAGCAGATCAGCCAGAGAAGAAGGAAGGATACATCTTGATGGAGCTCATCGAACCGCCTCAAGGATTGAGCAACTGGCTCGTGAAAGGAGGAGATAGCAAAGCGAGAAAGGCAGATGTCGTCAGTGAACTCGGTGTTTATGGCGTGATGCTCTTCTCAGGAGATGGGGAGCAAGATGCGAAGCCAGTCAATCGAGGAGCGGGAACATTGTTGAGGACGAAAGGAAGGGAGAGCGATGAAGGCGGAGTGGCTATAGGTGGGTTTAGGCATTCATCGTCCCATGATCCTTCGTGTATCTGACTGAGCCGTCCTTTGCTGATGCGTGAATTCGCTCGTAGGGATTAGCTCCATCGACAGTCCTTTGCTCGTCGATTAGATGTATCGTAGACACTATTCATGTGGATGTATGCGATGTCACAATAGCTTAGTGAGCAACGAAGGGTCCGCGTTCGACCCTGAACGGCAATGTGATGTGATGTGATGCTGCTGACTAGTGATAGCTAATTTAATTGAGCTGATGGCTGAGGTGGAAATGGAGTGATGAGCAGTAAAGGACTCATGACTGATGGAATAGCATATCAACCAACTTATCAATCTCGCTTCAGTTGTATCACATCTCAGCAAACACAGCTTCCTTCAACAAACTGCAACCGAGTTCAGCCCTAATCAAACGTCTCCGCTACGGCACTTGATGACCACCACCATCACTATCCTTGGCAGAAAGGTGGAAAGGTGTCCCTCAAACATGGAGTCTCGTGGTCTGGGCCTAGATACTAGCGCTAGCGCAGACTGCCAGACGACACCTTTGACCCTACTTAGATCTCGATCAACTCGCCTCGCTGAATACCGCAAAGCACCTTTCGCGTCCGCGAGCGAGCGCAGAGTCGATATGATATACCACACGGTACTTCTCCGGGGAAGGTGATTATGGCGCTACCAGTGGACAGCAGTAAGCGAGGAGGCGGTAGGACATCAAGCAGGTTACCTTCGCTACCATCGCTATCACCATCGAGGACGGCGCTTTGACCGATCATACGTACTCCCACTCCTGATCCGTCCTCCAGGGTCGGAGTCCCGTTGGACTTGTGGGGAAGGTACGTGCGTCGTGATGCGCTATGCTGTGCTGTGATGGTCTGTGATGGGTGAGCAAAGCGAAATTTGTCGGCGGTATCTGATCAATCACGCTTGCGAAGCCTTTGTCTACTTCTCTGCTTCCCTGCTTGTCTGTCGACGGTCTTTACTATCTACCATACCCTAATGGGCCCTCCGTTGTCGTTCTGGTGCTTCGCAATTTAGTGTGAGTGAGCGCACCGTGAGTGAGTCTTCATCTCCTCCTCCTCCTCCATGGTCAAGCGATCGTAGTCTTTCTTTTAGCTGACATCGTACTCTTCCTGAAAGCCCAGTCTGTCTTTGTACATCAACTGCATGGGACAACCATAAGTGAACAATCAAAAGTCGGACCATTGTGAGTCGACTGTGTGCTGTGTACCGCGTGGGTGTAATGTGTCCCCCTCGTCTATCGGTGCTTGTGTAAATCATGCCCCGCCAACTCGCTTGCGGCCGTTCACCCAATCGAATATTGTAGTCAAGAGGATCGCTGATGCCCTGGTTTCCTCACACAGCTGACCAGAGTCCGATCATCGTTATTCGACGCCTCATCACCTGTCTAAAAACGCTTCGACGATCGTCCGAATCGGATTCGCAAGACGGCCGTCCCACGCTTTCCATTGCTGCTAGCCTGCTGTACTTCTCCTCCGAAACTTATCAGCATATCCTATCCATTGTCTAGACATCCGATAGCCTGAACAAGACGATACCGGCAGTATCTACCATATACCTGTCACCTCCCTTATTCCACTTCTACCATGGACGACGACTTTGATTTCCCAAGTGGCGGAATACTGGCTTGTTTCCCGCCTTGTTTCAGGCAACTGTTGCGGGGCCGACTACGACCTCCAATAGACGTGAGTGATCTATATCAGTGTACCGTACATCGATAAAGCGCGCGATACCCACATGTATCCGAGCCCTCGCAGCCAAGCTGCAATCTTAGTCATCAGTATCAGTAAGCTGACTGCAGTCTCACCTCATGGCCACCGCCACTGCCACCCCGACGTCGCAGCCAGAACGCCAACCCCTCTTCCCGCCTCCGTCGGCAGTGCTCACACCGCCGCGTCCTCGTCCGAAACCACTACAAAAGCTGTCTACCGATCGGTTGTCGTCCGCCGATTCAACGGCGAGGACTTCTGCGCCACCGTCCTCACGAGGGCTGGCTCAGCTTAGCGAGGCTGATAAGCTGAAGATGGATAGTATCTCCAAGGCTTTTTCTGAGTGAGTCGCATGTGAATATGGCACTGGAAACTACAATAGGGCTTCGCTGACCACGATTATTCTTCATCAGTCGAATGCAGACCCTTCAGCCCAACAGCTCCATGCCTTCGACGCCCAGTACTCCGCATATCCCTACTCTACGACCTATGCCAGGCTTACAAGCCACTTTCGCCGATTCGGGCCATACGACGCGACCTATGCCGAATCGACCCTCGGTGCCCAATCTCGGACGATCAGCTTCAGAGCCTCGAAACTTATCCGACCTGGCGAGCCTGGCTGCAGGTGGATTCGCTCTCATCAGCTTCCCAGGGGATACGCATCTACCGGACTGATCAATAGAGGCGGGAGGTCAAGGAGCGCCACGTCTGGTTTCGAAGGTATGGGGACTAGAGGAAGACGCGAGAGTCCGGGTCCTTCGACGCCGCTGGGAGGTTCCACCAGAGCTCGGACCGACGAGTATGCGTTCGAGAGCGAAAGCATAACGGGGCGAAGAGCGAGTCATCCTGGTCTATCAGCATCATCGCGCGAGGGAGATGAAGCAGACCTTTACGTGGCAAAGAAAGAGCTGGGACTGAGAGGCTTGTATGACGTCCCTGCCCGATCTGGCAGTTCGGGCTCGACGCGCAGAGGCAGTTCGCGAGGACGTAGTATTAGGGCAGGAAAAGGGATGAGGAGAGTCATGACTGGATAGTTCTCAAGTACCAGTGTTTGAGGGATAGAAGGAAGGAGATGAGTCATATCTGTGTCTCCGTGTCTGGCTCAATGTGAATGGAGGATTAGCATTGCAGTATCACAATTGTCCGGCTCCATACCATACGACTTTTACGATTTATACGAATATCAACGATAGATCATGTAGATAGATAGAAACGCCATGTCATCATGCCCATGTCAGTCGATTCTCGCTGTGCGTGATGAGCAAGTCACTTCGACGAGTGGGATGACCTATGAATTCTTAGCAGTGCGGCATGAATGCATATATGTACATCTTTCATCGTGGGACATGTCATTACAGTATTCGTACAGTACGCAGTACAGCAGTCGTTAGGTTTCTCCCCTCGCTCGTTATGCTCCATCTTCAATGATCATTCGGTCGGGCGGGTCCGGGTCGGTCTCTGCCTCCTTGCTGGTCTGCTCTCTTCGCTCTCTTCGTCTTGCTCATCCCCATCTTCCCCATCCTCATATTGCGTTTCGGGAACCACGCTTCTTCTGCGCGAAGTACCATCGACTCTCCAGCCGGACTATATACACATCATCGATGATCAGCTTCGGTCCAGTCGATCAAGCACAGCACCTGTTCGCCATTGTCAATGTAATTTGAGTCTCACTCACAGGTCCTGCACCGCGATCGATGAATTCACTCCCATTCTGTTCCATGCTCATACCCTCTTCCAACTCTGGCTCATCCCCATCGTCATCCTCATCTTCCTCCGTCCCGTCATCCTCGACGTTTCTTTGTCGGCTACCAGCTGCGATAGCCGAGGGTCTTTTGCGTTTCTTCAACCCCTTACTAAATTCGTCTTGGGCGTTGGACACCGCCTTTTCGCCTATTGGTCGACCTGGAACACCTGCATGAGGAGTACCGCAATCTGGACATGATGCTCGAGGGATCCGGAGGTGTGCATCGAAGCAGTAACCGTGCCAGTGAGCATCGCCTGAAGGTCACCTTGCATGTTAGATCATTCACAAGAGAGTGAGAGTGCGGCACTCACAATCAACGTTGGGACAAGCCACGCCCTGAATGATGAGTAGGCGAAGTGAGCGAGTGTCTAAGGCACACTGAATGCTTGACTTACGGATAAGATAGTCCGCTTGCACTGTTTACAGCTCTGCATATAATCGTCATACTCCTGCTTGAGATACGGATCCAGCTCGAGCACCGCTCGCACACCGAGGGAGTATCGTCCGCGCTTGGACTTGTTCAGCCACCCTCGCGAGACCAAGGATGAGAGCAGTGATTCCGCCGCTGAGCGGGTCATGTGCGTTTGTAGATCTGATACGAGCGAGAGTGCTTGTCCGTGCGATATCGAGTTGGCAGGGTACGAGATGATTATCGCTTCGATCTGCACACTCGTCAGGGGACTGTTTCGCAAGTATGCAACGTGGAGAGACTACACGCACCACTCGACGGTAGTAGTCGATATCAAGCGAAGGATAGTCTGAGCCCTGGAGCGCAACCTCGCTGGGATCGTTGTTCACCTATCAACGAACGATCAAGCTGACTCAGCTTTGGACTCTCGGATAATGGAGGTAGCAGTGGATGAGACGTACAAGGACAACCCAGCCTTTACCCCTGCCAGTCTCTTCTTTGCCCTTTTTCACTTCCATGCCTAGATCATGTAAGATGCTCGACACATCCTCGAGGAAGGCATTAAGGCCAGCCATCGTTGGTGGATGTGTCACGTGGATATTGGCGTCGTAGGCTATATGAGTCACACACAGCATGACTTTGTCAGCTATAGAGCTCTTCCGAGAGACGAGAAATAGCTGCGCACCTCGACAAGCGCCTATAGCTCTTTTGTACAGCTCCAGAGCCACTTCGTCTCTCATGGCTCTGCGCGAAAGGAGGGACTGGATGTACACCCTGTGCAGGTCCGTGGCGCGGATCGCATGATGGCCCTGCGTCTGCGTCTGAGTTTGGACGGGCATACTGTCGTTGCTACAGCTCTGTTTGTGAGCTGAGCCAGCTGCAGTATAGTACAGCTATGAGTAACGAGAAAAGCAGGCAATGGAAAGTGGGAAGTCATGTTCTCCATCATTACTCGTTGTACGCGTCTATCATTGTTTGTTTGTCACGTGATCTCCCAGAACGATTTGGTGCCTGAAAGCGAGTTTTGAACATTTACATTTGATTTCCGACGTCAAGCAACTCTCTCATCGTGCAGTGTTCTCATCATCAAGCACTACAGACAACAACTGCTTAGAACTTGTCGCTACAACTCACGATGGCAGCCGCAATGGATGGCAGTGTGACGAAGCGAATACATATCGGCGGATTGACACCGTCCATCACTCCGGCGCATATCAAAGAACGCTTCTCGAGCTTTGGGGCAGTCAAGGATGTCGAGGCTCTGCAGCCTGATGCTCTTGGTGAGTATCGTAATACCCCTACCCGCAGGTATCGCCGCTGATGCTCGTGTGCTCTGGGTTATAGGACAACCGCGGCCATTCACATTTTTCACCATAGAAACAACGCCATTGCAGCTCAAGAAATGCCTGAATATCATGTCTGGTTCCCACTGGCGCGGCGCACAATTACGCTTGGCAGAGGCTAAACCGAGATATGATGCTCGCCTCCTTAAGAAAGATACCGTGGAGGAGCAGAAGCAGGAGTTGGAGAGGAAGAGGAAGCGAGTACTGTCTGCTCGTTCTCGAGGCGATAGCGCGGGCAAAGAAGCGCAAGATATGCGATTGGTCGATGAGAAGATCGCCCAAAGGACAAAATTCTGGATCGTCGTTAACGAAGAAACTCAGCCAGGAAGCAAGAGGCTAGTCCGACCGATGGCCATGCGGCCCACGCATCCCATTGGATCCACCATCCATAAAAGGGTGATTCCGAAACCGAAGACGACGAAGAAGGCAGAAGGCAAACGACAACCGCGTCCACCACCTGTCCGCGCCAATGGCAGAGTCCTCGATCCGGTTGCGTACGGATCAACATACGTGTCGGGGAGTGCGTTCGAGTCTACTCAGGATCAAGATCAAACAGATTACAATGTCGATGGCGAATGGGTGTATGAAGAGCTGGATGCAGATGAGAACGATGGCGAAGACTCGGTGATAGTAGGCATATGGCGCCGCAAGGAGAATGGAGAAGTCGTAGAGGAACAAGAGGTCCGGAGTAAGAGGCCGAAATTCGATCCCGACCATGCTTCTGAGGCGGCTGAGAGTGACGACGAGGAGGAGGAGGAAGAAGAAGATGATGAGAGCGAGAACGGCGGAGATATCGCTGCGGAGGGCAGCTCGCCACTATTCGCTTCTCGACCACTGGGAGAGGCAAGAGAGGCGTCTCCGCTCTTCCCTTCTCGGACCACTCGCGAGGATTCCGTCCGTGAAAGATCCGAAGAACCACTCGAGGCCGAACAAGATAACGAGACCATCACATCGGATGCTATCAGCAACCCGCCATCTCCACTCTTCCCCGCTCGGGAGAATGTACAGGACACCGCTCCCTCGCCGAAGGCTTCGTCATCATCTTCAAGACTCTCCCGTAGCCCGTCGCCACTCTTCCCCGCCCGTGCCCCGCGGGCTGTGCAGCAACCGACATCCAAAGTATCGACTACAACGGTCTCAACTACCACGGTGCGACCCAAACAAACCAGGCCAACCAACGTTTCAGTGCCGACTCAGATTCGCGAGCAAATCCGCAGCGAGAACACTGCAGCTTTCGGAGTTCTTAATGCCTTGTTGGGTGGCGTTGCTAAGCCAGCTGTCAAAGTCGGCAAGAGCGAGTGGGCCGGTTTCGCAGAATCCGACGATGAGGACGAGATCGAGGCACTGCGAGCTAAAGCTAAGCAAGGAGTTGAAGTGATGAGCACGGACGTTACACTCATCGAGGATGATGACACCGTAGAACGCACGTACAACCCGTTGCGATTACGAGGGGGTGCAGCGTCGATTTCCGAGTCTGATGGAAGCTCCGACGATTCTGAGGAGAGTGACGAGGAGTCAACATCGGACGACAGCGATAGCGACAGCGACTCTAGTGAATCGAGCCACTCGGACTCTGATGACTCTGACGACTCATCCGACGTAAGTGAGAGCGAGGACGAGGAGAAAGCGGAGCCCACAAAATCTGCCGCCCAAGGCAAATCTTCCTTGAAGGAGATGTTCGCGTCGACTTCTGCTCCATCGACACAACTGAACTTCGGAGCAGGCTCCACACCTAATGGTGGCGGTGCTGGATTCTCGTTGTTGGCAAATCTCGACGTGGACGTGGAGATGGACGAAGATATGGATATACCTCTTCCAATGCCTTCTACGGGTGTGGCGGTCCAACCGGCCGAAGCGCCTCTAGAGCTCCTCACGTCTTCCAGGAGGGACAAGATCAAATTCGAGTCCAACGCTGAAACACCGTTATTCTTCGCGCTTCCGATCGCCGGCGCTGGCGCTGGTCCTAGCGCTCCCACCGGCGGTAGTGTCGGTGGAGGGAGGAAGGGGGAAGCGCCCAATCCCATGATAGAGCTGTATACCCCTCAGCCTCGCTTCCGACCTCAAGCTCAAGCCGAAAGCTCAAGCACAAGTACAAACGAACCACCGGCAGGCTACCGAAGAGGGTATAATGACTATGCGGCAAACGCCCAGGGGCAGGGGCAAGACGAAGGCAGGATCTTACGTGGTTTCTTCCGAGAGGCGGGGGAGACGGACGAGACGATGCGTGGGATTTGGGAGAGGAGTAAATTGGACTTGACCCAGAGTTGGAAGAAGAGGCACAGAGAAGCTAAGAAATCTCGTCGTCGTAGAGGTGGCGAGGAAGTGGACTAGCTCTAGCTTTAGCTCTAGCGCCGGCTCTGGCTTCTACATGCTGCACGAGTGGTACTACTCGACTTTCAGCACAGTACTTGATATAGCTGAGATGAGATGTTGTAACATGATACAAGTTGCATGTGACCCAATTCCGTGCTGCTCACTGGAGCACTTTTTCTGCTATCGCACCTGTCCATCTACACACTGTCCGTTCTCCTCACTCGGAACACATATCCTGATGCTATTACAGAAGACTGAGCCAGAGAGACACTCTACAAACCCCTCCACTCGAGATCCTCATTGATCTCAAAGGTCGCTTCGCCCTCAACTGTCTGCGCGTCTTTCCCAATTCTGACGGTCCACAGACCCAGCTCTGCGCGCCAAGTGTTCCACAGTTCGTCCCAATGGGAGACGGCATACTTGTCCAGCGTGACCGAGACCTCTTCCGACGCTCCCGGTGCGAGCTCGTGAATCTTCTCGAATGCCTGCAGGGTCCATTGGGGGTGGACGAGACTCGTCGCTGTCTCTGCGGGTGGAGAGGTGTAGAAGTGTACAGAATGACTTCCGGCTTTTGCGCCTGTATTGGTGACTTTGACGGAGACTTTGACGGTCCACGCGTCTGCTCCGCCCTCCTTGATTGAGGTAGGTGGAGCAGAGGTGATCCGTAGGTCTGAGTAGGCAAAGGTAGTGTAGGACAGACCGTGTCCGAAGGGGAATAGAGGGGCGATACCTCGCGCATTATGATGTTTGTATCCGACCCAAATCCCTTCGTCGTAGTAGACCTTGGTGCGAGCCGACTTGAAGTTCTGCGCAGCGGCGATATCCTTTTCGCTTTTGGGTAATGAGATGGGCAGTCGGCCCGAGGGGTTGACGGTACCGTAGACAATGTCCGCGATGGCATTACCGCACTCGTTACCGAGGTACCAGGCGTAGACTACACCCTTGACTTGGTCGATCCACGGCATGGAGACTGCTGAGCCGGCTTGGAGGACGACGATTGTATTCGGGTTCGCGGCAGCGACGGCAGAGACGAGGTCGTCCGTCAGAAGAGGCAGGGATAAGCTGGGTCTGTCGTATCCCTCTGACTCCCAGTCGGCGTTCAACCCAACGACGACAACGGCAGTATCGCTCTCTTTGGCAAGTGCGACAGCCTCTGCGATCGTTTGATCCTCGGGCTTGGAAGCGAAGGCGCCGAGACGGATCGCCGCGATGTCGAATTGTGAGGTAAAGTCGTTTCCGAATGATACTTTGCGCGAGTCGTGGACCAATTTGACTTTGTATTTCTGCGGTTCAGTGTCAGCGCCAACAACGAGGAATGTAGTTTTATATGATATGATTACTAACCTTGCCCTCTTCGACCTTGAAAGTATTCCTCTTCTCCTCGTTACCGTTTCCAAAGAAAGCCGACCCGCGCGGCAGAGGCCCAGATACATCCACCACCAGCTCGTCATCGACGTAAAGCCAAGCTTGACCAGTGACGGTGACGCCGAACTCGTACTCGCCCGTGAGTGGCGCGGTGAACACAGCCTTGAGTTCGGTGAAGAAGTTTGAGCCGAGGTCGGGATGGTGGAAATCGGCCATCAGCATGTTCGACTCGTCCCATTTCTCCGTGACGGTGGGTTTGGACGCCTGCTTGCCGTCAGCAGTGATTGCGTAGTGGAGGAGATCGAAGCCCGGTGAGCCGTTTTCGCAGGTGAATGACTCGTCGAGGGTCGGCAAGAACTTGACGCCGTTGACACCGAAAGAGTAGGAGAGGTCGATGCCCTCGGGCTTGTTCTCGACCAAGCCCTGCCAAGGAGAAGAGGACCATAGTGATCGGAGTTGAGCAGAGCCACCACCAGTGAGAACCTTGGCTTTTGCATTAGGGCCGATCACCGCGACCTTCTTCTTGCCTTGCAGCGGTAGGACTTCCGACTCGTTCTTGAGCAAGACGATGCCCTCTCCACCAAGCTGACGGAGGACTTTTGCGTCCGCTTCTTTCTCAGAAGTCCGAGTCTTCTCGTCGCTGGGAGCGGCGTAGACCAGGTCTTCGTTGAGTTTAACGAGACCTTGGGTCCAGCGTAAGATCTGCCCGACGACATTGTTGAGATGTCTAGGGTCGATCTTGTGAGCGTTGACAAGGTGCGTGACTAGTTGGTTCGTGCGCCAGATAGTCTGTCCGGGCATCTCGAGATTGAGTCCGGCGTTGATACTGTCCGAGACGGAGTATGTGCCGAACCAGTCGGACATGACGAGACCGTCGAATCCCCATTCCTTCCGGAGCAATTCGTTGAGCAGCCAAGGGTTCTCAGAGCAATGGAGCCCGTTGAGCTTGTTGTAAGAGGTCATGTAAGCCTTTGGCTTGGCTTTCCGCTGAGCGATCTGGAAGGGACGGAGGTAGATCTCGCGCAGGGGTCGAGGCGCGACGATCGAATCGGATCCATTCCGCTCATGCTCCTGATCATTGGCTACAAAGTGTTTGATGGTAGCGCTGACACCCTCTGCTTGTAGGCCGTTGATGTAAGCGGCGGCGATCTCGCCCGAGAGCGTTGGGTCTTCAGAGTAAGACTCGAAAGCTCTTCCGCCCAGGGGACTCCGTTGGATGTTGACGGTGGGAGCGAGCAGGCAGACGGCATTACGAGCTTTGGTTTCTGCGGCAAGCAGCTTTCCTGCAGATTCGGCGAGAGGTTTGTTGAAGGATGCGCCGAGGCAGGTAGCGCAAGGGAGAGCGGATGCGGGGGCTGCGATGATCTTGGGTGGTCAGCTGTGATCCGTTTATTGGTACTGGCTGCAGCAGGCTCACTCATGTGGTAGAAGGAGCCTCCTCGGGCACCATTAGGACCATCTGTAACTTTGATGCTGCGGCACGGTCAGTATCGACTGCGAGAAACCAGCCATGAGTGGGAGATAGACTTACGAAGGGATATTGAGGCGAGGGACGGGTACTGTGCTAGATGAGAACATCGCGATGTTAGCGATGATCACAGAAAGTAATCCCAAAGACAGAGAGGCCCAACTCACTCCCACCACGTCTTGCCCGCTAACAAAGAGATCTTCTCCGCATCTGTCAATTGCTTAAGCAGCTCGTCCACGTCTGCAGTGAGGAACGAGCGGTCTAGCTGATCATTGGATTTGGCCTCGGACATAGTTGGATTACGATCAATGCGGTGGTCGCGTGCAAGTGCAAGTGAAGTGTAAGGATCTGAGGTCACGGATCCAGTGTGCGGCTTAGTGTCAAGAGTGCTGGACGATAGAGACTCGACGTAGGGAGTATTCGGTAATGTTCGAGATGAGAGGGATGAGAGAACTACTCGAGTACGTACACGCAATGGGCTATATGTATTCATGCGTCGTCCACCCCCTCGTCCTTTGAGCGACACCAGCCGCCGGACCATTACTTGCCCCGCCCCGCCCCGCCTTGGCAGGATTACGTCTTCCTCGTCCTCGTATCTCTCGAGAAACATCTATCGCATTACTCCATCTCCCATCTTTTGGCTTGGAATGACCTCGTAGCGGCGATTAAATGCGGCTGGCCGTTCCGGGGTATATCCGAGTATTATCCCGCGTACTCGGCTATACCGCTCCGTGCACCATAACAACGTCTCTTCGGTCAGTTTCCGGGTAATAGCGCTGTGGGCGACACGTGTGCCGAGATGGCACTCTGATCCCGTCAGTCATCGCAGAGCAGCATCGGAGATAAGTATACAGTCAGCGAGCTGAGTCACGTTCAGCGGTACCATATGCCCGGGAGGAACAAGTACAACGAGTTATGCCGTTGCAACGCAGCGCAGTGCACAGGGTGCATCGGGAGAAGTCCGGGAGCAAAGTGGTATACTATCGTCCATGGGTATAGCAGACTATGAAGGGTATCTATCACCTAATACTACCGTATCCCGTTTGGTGTCTCATTACTTTCTTAACCACCTGGGTCGTGTAATCATAATATATGGTTCCGTATCCTGATCCAATCCATAGAAAACGCCGAACTAATCGCTCGCGGCCTTGACGACCAGCTGGCCGTACTGCGCCACTAACGCGTTGAAGCTGACCAGGTTGGTGGCGCTGTCTTCGCTCGAAGTGCTTTCTGAGGCAGAAGAGCTTGACGAGCTGCTGGCCGAGTGACTAGCCGACGCAGTGGTCGAGTCGCTGGTGACAACCGCGAAAGAGTTCGTGGTGGCGTTTTGCACGGCTGACGAGCTGATGACGGTCGAGTTGGCCACGCTGCTGGACCAAGATGACGAGGTGATGGTGGACCACGCGGAGGAGGATGTGCTGGTCGGGGTCCAGGTAGAGCTGCTGGAGGTCGAGGTGGATGAGGATGTGACGGCCGGTTGAGACCATTGTGTGGTGGATGACGGGGTAGCAGAGGACGAAGGGGTCCATTCCGACGTCGACGAAGAGGTCTGTTCCTTCCATTCCTCGGTGGAGGAGGTAGAAGACGACGACGCCGCGTGCCACTGCGAGGTGGAGGTCGTGGTCGGGGTGTAAGAAGTCGTTGTGGCGGCTGCGGATGAAGCTGTTGTTGACGAAGAGCTCTGCAACGCCACGTCGTCAGTGAGACTATCACCACCCTACACACCAAGCCACTCACGTCCTCGTACCACCAAGTAATGGTGATTGTCCCGGCATCAGTCCCCGCAAACTGCGTGAACAACCCCGGGGACAAGTCCAGACTTCCGTAGGAGCACGTCGGGCACTCGTCGAGCACCTCGATGCCGCTGACGGTCGTTCCTTCGGCCTCTATAGAAATGTACTTAAAGCATTCAGGACCAGGGTCTAGCGTGCCAGCGGCGACGGAGAGGCGTCGGAGCGATGGTGAGAGTGAAGGAGACGATGAGGATGAGGTTAGAAACATCGCGGAAGGTGAATGAGTGTTTTTTTTTTGGTTTTTTTTTTGGGTTTTTGGATTTTGGTTTTTCGAGAATGATTGTTTAAGCAGTCAGCTCAGATCACAGTGAACGATGCCAGAGCACTCACAGCCAGAACCGTACTGGTCAGTGTTCATGGCGACCATGAAATCGCTATCGGAGCTGGTAAGACCACACGCTCCGAGACCGGTATAGTAGTACGTTCCGATACCAGTGTACGAGTCTCTCTCGACCAGCGTCCTGTTGTCGAAAGTGTGCAGCTCGTCATCTCTCTCAAGCTCGCTGTGGTTTTGCTCGAAGTTGCGTCGAGCGCGATCGTGCGGGGTGTTGTGGCGTCTGCCGGGGGTAGACTTGTGCGCGAGGGCGGGGGCGATAGCGA